>JANHFM010007153.1:40999-51061 GCA_032468115.1 Grayia smithii
ACCCCATTTAGGTGATCCCTGTGAAAGGGTTGTTCGACCCCCAAAGGGATCCCGACCCACAGGTTGAGAACCACTGATCTAGATGTTTCTAGATGTTCACAAATCCACAACTTAATTACCTTTTCTAGGATTTTCCCAGGTATTGATTATCTGATTGGTCTATAGTTTCCTAGTTCCATTCCCCCCTCCCCTTTTTTGAAAGTTGGAACCATATTAGCTTTTTTCAGTCTTCTGGCACTTCCCTCATGTTCCAGGAACTCTATTTGTTCAGTAGTTCCGAGATCACATCTACCAGCTCCTTCAGAAGCCTGAAAGCATTCAAATGATATTTTGTGATAGTATCTGAAAAGATCTGCTATAGAATTTTTAGGCCAAATGCTAGTTCCTCCAGTACTGAATGTATATATGTATATATTTGTTGACATATGTTATTCAAACTTATTGGTTGCTTCAATCATATCCATTTTTAAGAGGCAAACATACCATCTGTAAACCTGATCAATAGGAACCACTAATACTAATAATCAGGATTCCTAACATGCCAGGAAATTATTCCAATATAAACTGTCACAATCTGCAGGGAGTTATTTTCAGTTTGGTTCCTAAAGACTTCTGGAACCGTCAGGTCTAGATGGCCTTCTGAAATTCCAGAAGGTCGAAGTCTGATGGCCTTTCATGTGTGTTGCTTTGTTTTGCACTCTAGGTTGACTTATCTCCTGCTCCAAATAGAAAGTTTTCCTACATTTGCTTTACTTAAGGTATAGAAACTGTTGTGAAAATTAGAATATTAGTGCAGATAACTCAAAATCCAAGGGAATTATTTAAAAACAGATGCGTTCTTGCTGATTTGACAGTTCATGGATAGGAGTCCACAACAAAAAACATGACAAAGCTTAGTTATCCCAGAGGGCAAAAGCTTGTGAAAGGACTCTGAAAAAAAACAACTGGTAAAGGTAAAAATAACACTCTCTCATGCTCTCTCTCATACATATCCCTCCCAGCTTAGTACTGTAACTGGAGTATAGTACTCTCAACTGAAGTATTGAAAGAGATAACATTGAGGACTGATGATCTATCAGTATAAAATAGCATCCATTCTAAATTATTCCAGAGCAAACAAAAAAGCAATTCTTCTTTTATTAAAACATTCACATCAACCTTTTTTTTCTTTTGTGAAGTCAATGTACCTATTAATATTAGAAGAAATTTGGTGCTGGGGCTTCCCAGCCTATTTGCCCACGTCAGTGGTAAAATTCAGGGTTTTTTCACTATCAGTTCTGTGGGCGTGGCTTGATGGGCATGGTGTGGCTTGGTGGGCATGGTGTGGTTTGGTGGGCGTGGCAGGGGAAGGATACGGCAAAATCTCCATTCCCTCCCCGCTCCTGGGGGAAGGATATTGCAAAATCTCCATTCCCCTTCCACTCTGGGGCCAGCCAAAGGGGGAATTTTCCGGTTCTCTGAAGTACTCAAAATTTCCTTACTTGTTCTCCAGAACCTGCTGAATTTCACCCCTGGTCCACGTGCTAGAACAGCATCTTTAAAATATATGGATTTCAACTCCCAGAACTTCTTGATCCAGATCCTAACCCTTTCCATCTTCTGTAGTGGAGCTATGGCCTACTTTTCCTAGCAAATCAACCTTGTTTGTATATTTATATAAATGTATATATAGGCAGTCCTTGACTTACAAGCAGAACGCCTATTATAATAAAAACTCATAATGGTCATCATGACTGATCCAATTTTACAGACTTTTTCACTGTGGTTGTTGAATCACTATGGTTGTTAAGTTAAATTGTGGTCATTAAGCGAATGCAGTGGGCATTAAGTTAACTTACTATTCACTATGATGTACTTCTGCCAAAAACCAGAAGTACATGTCAGGGTTTTGTTTTTTTCCTTTGGCAAAAGTGTAAATCACGATTACATGACCATGGGACATTGCAAATGACTAAAAAGCAAGCAAGATGCTGAGTGTTCAAAATGTAGTCACATGACTGTGGGGAGGGCTTTCAGAACTTCAGAATTGGTTGTTAAGTATCTTTTGGGAGGTCCATCATAACTTCAAATACCTGCTAAGCAACAGTCATCAACAAAAATAGCCTATACAATGTGAAAATGTCATGGGACAAACTGCCTTGTGGCATGTTAAAGATAAGACATTTGTTGACTCTTTCTAGGGCAAGCATATTGTGGACTGCTGTATTTAGTACCCATGAACTCAGTACCAGCTATGAAATCAGTAGATTCTTAGTTCAGTAGTCGTTTCTTCCATATCAAACAACCTCCATATGGAAAATAATAGAATTATTTTAAGGACTGGCATTGGAGTGACATGTAAAATGATTAAACATTTGAATAATTTACATATTATACTATTAACTACCACTACAGTACATCCCAAAATTTAGAAACGGTATACTTCACAATGTTGGTCCTTTAAGATGTTGCTGAGTTATGACAATATTCCTGGTGCCAGTACCTAAAATATCTCTGAAAACAAGTAATTATTTAGAAGTTGCTACTGTCAGGTATGGAGCACACAACTACCGTATGTCAGCTTTGAATTCTGTTAATTATATTCGTTTGATAATGGAAGCTAAAGCTGCAAAAGTATATAAATGCAAAAGCAATAGATTTACTGAGTGTGAATCACATACTTGTTGGCAAACCCAATTAGTGGGTAATTTTGCTTTAAGAAAGAACAATAATGCACCAAGAAATTGTTAGAACCTACAGAAGCCCTTTCAGCCAAAGATGGAAAGATTTTCTTATTCAACTGCTGGGGTTTTGGTAACATTCAGAATCATAAACAGTTTGCTATCGTTGAACCTTCTCGCTCTCCCCTTTGCTATAACTTTTTTTCTGGTTTGCTTTTAGTTAGTTTAGTTTTTGGAACGTATTAAACTCAATCCCTTTTTTTCAGAAAAAAAGGTTTTTTTAAGGATTTATCCCCCACCTCTCCTACTGTTACTGCAAGCAGATGCCGAGTGGAGAAAAAAGTATTGCCCCCAACAATAGATGTACTATAAATTTGTAAAAGTAAAAAGAAGAGGACACTTAAGAAAAGTTTTATAATGCGACTAGCATAATATTAACCCTTTAAGTTGGTTTAAACATCATTTCTAGATTGGTATCATTACATACCAAATATGGGTATTGTTTTTTCAGCAGCTAGGCCTGGGCATTACAAAAATTTAGTGGGGATACAGATGGTGCAAAGGGACAAAACAAGGGAGATATCAGCTCCAAACTCTTCAAACAGGCTGGTCTGAAATATTCAGATTTCTACTTGGTGAACTGGGACTTTTATTTTGGAAAATAATAAAATGAAGACATACAATATTTCACTGCCATATCACTAACAGTTTGCAGCAAATTTGGAAGCTTGAAGGTTTGGTAACTGTCAATTAATGGCATTAATGAAATGACTTAATTGAAGAGTGTCAATCTATCACAATTATAGGTAGTCCTCGGCTTAAAACCATTCGTTTAGAGGCAATTGGAAGTTACAACAGCACTAAAAACAGTGACTTATGACCATTATTTTTTCACACGACCATTGCAGCATCCCTGTGGTGACGTGATCAAAATTCAGGTGCTTGGCAATTGGCATGTATTTATGATGGTTGCAGTGTCCCATGAGTCATGTGATCACCTTTTGCGATCTTCTGACAAGCAAAGTCACGGGTGAAGCCAGATTCACTTAACAACCATGTTACTAACTTAACTCAACCACAATGATTCATTTAACTGTGGCAAGAAATGTTATAAAATGGGGCAAACTCACTTAACAACTGTCTTGCTTAGCCATGGGAATTTTGGGCTCAATTGTGGTTGTAAGTTGAGGATTACCTGTATATTTTCTCAAAATTTCTTTACACATAGCTTCCTCTGAAGAAGCATCACATTTTGTGAAAGGAGATATGTCATCAAATTTAGAATTGTCTGTATGCCTCTTCAAATCCTTTCTCCTGTGTTGGGTTGTGAACTAGTCCCTCACTCTGGTGTCCGACACAGTGAATAGTTGCAAGGACAGACGCTTGCACATCCAGCTGTAGACAAAAGCCTTGAATGTCCCTGAAATCGCAAGTTAGGGACAGCACGCCAAGAATGGCTTCTGGAATTCTTTCCAACTGAATTATCAGCTGTGGCGATAGAAAGTATTTTTATTTTTTTCCAGTGTAATGAAGCTACATTACATCTATACCTCTGTACTGTATATAGGCATGCACTTTCTCTCTGGGGCCTAAGGGTGTGCACATCCTGCCTGTATGTTCTTGGGAGGTCTAACCAGAGCAGATGCATCTACATTCCATTTTGATGTACATGTGCTTATGCTTTCATCTCGTGTTGTATAATCTGTGAAATGGGAAGCACACACTGAGACCCAGCTCTGAATAAGGAGACCTGGATAGGAGTTTAGAATGGAAGAAACAGTTCCTGAGATACAACTGTTGCCAATAAAATTCAAGCATCTGAGTTGGCTTGGAGTGGAAAGAAGCTAGTCCCTGAATTTGAAAGAGAAACCCTCAATAATTTTGCAAAGTGCCTTCTCCCCATCTAATGCAAGCTATAGGTTCTTCAGGTAAAAGAGAGAGGGGGGGGGTAATATCAAGTATTATATGGGATGCAGAAACAAATGCTATACACATTTAATATATGTGATTGTCAAAAAACAATAAATCAAACAAGAAAAGACATTGATTAGATGTGACCCTTAAAATATGTTGCAACTTCTCCTTTATCACCCCAGTTTGTTTCGTTACCACTTATAACACTCAATGACTTCAGAATACAACCCTAATTTTTGATTCACAATCCCAGAAACGGCTAGTTTTTGGACCTCAAAGGAAATGGCTGTGGCTCAAAGGAAAGACTTGGTTTCCTAAATTTCAAAGGAATGGGTGACATGTTAAAATATAATTTTTATTAAAATGATAGTAATAAAGCCTAAAATTTCAGGTAATATCACTAACTGCTTCTCCAATATGGATACACTGGAGAAATTGTTTTGCAGAATGATTTCTTCCAGTCTCCAGTCAATTCCAACCTCTTAAGGAAGTCAGTCTTTATTTTTCTGGCTTCTCTCCACATCAAATGTGGTCTAGTTCTGTTCTATTTGTATAGAGATTTATTATGTTGATGGCAGGTGTACTATCAACATCTCAAGCATCTTTATATGATGTCTGCATTCTGTTGTTGTTGGAAAGAATATCAAGAAAGCGGTGGTTTGTTTTCATTTTAAAATATTGAAATTAAAATATTTTAAAAATGGACAGTTATTTGTACATATTTTCAACAGTGATTAGAATAAAAAGGGCTTTGTCAAGAGAAGCAAAGAAAAAAATACTTTGGCCTGAAGATTAGTTGTAAACAACCACTGTAATAAGAAAATATAACTTAGCTGTACTATACTATTTAACTGCTGCTTTTGCACTAGTCATGGTTACATCTCAAGATCTCACATACCTAGGCAAGATTAAAGAAACAAAAACTACATATATTTCAATATAGTATATTTAATGCTAATCTGAAATATAGAATCTTGGCAACTAAGACTTCTCAGTCTTATTCACAGTGAATTACAAAGATGCCTCTGAATGATTTGAAATACCGTATATTCCGGCCAGTGGTGGGTTGCCCCCGGTTCGGTCCGGTTCGCGCGAGTAGGTAGTGGTGACGCTGTGACGTCACCGAACCGGTTTGCAGTGTCCCGGACCCGGGCCCACCCGCACGCGGCAACTCACCTTTTTTCAAAAAAATCGCCGAAATTAGCTCTCTGCGCATGTGCAGAGCGCTTTTTCGGTGATTTTTCCTAAAATAAAGTTCCTGCGCATGCGTGGTAGCGCGGTTTACGCGCGTGTGCGAGCGAAGCAAGCGTGCGCGTGCAAATTTCGCACGCGCGTGTGCACGCATGTACACAAAGAGAACCGGTAGCGAAGGTGGGTAGAACCCACCCCTGCTGCCCGTGGCCCTCCCCGAGCTCCACTTTCACTGGCAGAGGGTTGCAGGAGGCCACTGCAGCCAAAAACAGAGCTCGGGAGCCTGTTTTTGCTGGCAGAGCACTTGGGCCATCACAGGTGCCCCCAACATGAGTGACATTGAGCTGGCTGCTCCCCCCGCCTCCCTGAGGTCAAACACAACCCTGATGTGGCCCTCAATGAAATCTAGTTCGACACCCTGCTAATGATGAAGGTATTTGCATTTAATACCATCTGATTTCATGCAATTTATCTGTGTATTTCCATAAGATATTTTGTGTTCCATGTTTGGCAGGCTATATTCAAAAGATCCCTCTCAGGATGGAAGGCAAGGAGGAACTACAGACTGGAAGCATTGGCTCCCTTTATGCTAGCCAATATTAAGCAGAATTATCCTTTGTAATCCCTCTCTTTTTATCCATTCTACTTTCTCCCTCTCAACTCAAGTGATTCTAGGAAGCAAAGAGCCATTCAGTGTGGTAATGCAAGCTAAATAGGGAATTGTGAAGGCCAAAATTAATTAAGGCTTCTGCAATTCTGTTCCATATAATGAGCATTTTCTACAGGCTTCAGTAAGGTCTGCACTACACAGCATGGCTACATGGGATGTTCGTTGTCAAAAGAGATACTCTGCCACGCTTTAACAAACAAGCACACACGCGAGGGCACACACATACACACAGAGTTCTTAAAGTTATTTTTGCATCACAAATGCTGCTGTAAAAAAAAAAAGACCTATGCAATGGTTAGGAAGAAAATATGCCTTTTAAAAACTTTCCCAAATATAATGAATTAAGAAGTAAGATAGAATGGGAAAGTATTAGACACAACTGTTGAAGGTTTTGTGTCATGCTTGTTATAATAGTATGATAAGGGTCATTGATCCTTAAGGCACAGGAGAGTAGATCCCTTTTACCATCTGGAGCCAGGAAACCAAGCCCACCTCCTAGAGGCTCAGCATTATGCAGCACCCGTGAAGGAGAATCTGTCTCCAGAACATCTGTTTGAGAGATGATATCCAAGCAGCCAGAAGTGCTATTGATCAAATAACAGTAACAATTACAGATCAGGTTGCAGCTGCAGATACCATCTGTGGTTGACTTCATACCTGCACAAATTCAAGTTAACCACAGGTAGTGGGAAAGAACAAGAATGAAGGTAAACTTGAAAAAAAGTGCTTTCTTTTTCTTGCAAGCATTTCTGAATCATTGGAATACATTAGTTGATAGACCCAGTTTCTGCAAAGGAAGAAGATAAAGCTGGGAATGAGCCAAGACTAGGCCAAAGGTGGAGGAGAGACGAGACAGATCTATGGTGGAAAACACTGAAAACCAATATAGTAACAAAGGTTGATCTAGGACTGGTGACATCCAGGTTGAAGTCTACTTTCATTGTGAAAGCAAACCAAGTCACTACCTTTCAGATAAAACAATTTCATAGAGTTGTGTTGCACAATGATGAAATCTGAGATGAGAATGCTTTGTACATTCCCTTGAACATCTGCAGGAAAGAAGTTCATAAATCCTGCAAATAAATAAACTGTCATAGAAGGGGTGGGATGCGTTTTGGGATTTTAGATTGCGGTTTTTCATTACTGTACACAGGCCAGAGTCACCACATGTGAATTTGGTGGCCATATAAATTTGTTCAATAATTAAATAAGCAAACATATTTTACAAATGAACTGGCTGCCCCTCTGAGGCTTCCTCTCCCTGTGCTTTAATATGTGGAAGGAATAGCCTGAACTGGGTTAATAGTGTGGTAAGCATATTATGCAAACATCATAATATAATAAAAAATGAAACAGTTTTCAAATTACATCCAGTTGGTCCTCCAAGAAAAATTATATAGCAATAAAAAGACAAGTTTCTCCATTGCAAAATTCATACCAATGTCTGGAAGCCCAGAACCCTTCCCCACCCTTGCTTGCCATATGGTCAATGGTCAACCCATATAATGGTCAAGTCATATAATGAACTTTCTTGGAACAGAGGTTCAAGGAACACTAAGACACTTCCTAATGAAACTGGATGAGAGCCTATATCCTCCAAGTGACAGCATGTTTCCAGAATTATCCTGTTTCCCTGAAAATAAGACATCCCCTGATAATAAGCCCAATTGGGCTTTTGAGCGCATGCACTAAAATAAGCCTGCCCCCGAAAATAAGCCCTCCCCAAAAATATTTAAACGCAGAGCTGGAA
The DNA here is from genome assembly GCA_032468115.1 of Grayia smithii. Lineage (NCBI taxonomy): Eukaryota > Metazoa > Chordata > Lepidosauria > Squamata > Grayiidae > Grayia > Grayia smithii. The sequence goes on from JANHFM010007153.1 coordinate 49,185, forward strand.
ATCAGGTAAGATGGCAAGAGGAGCCCTATCTTGCTTCATATGCCCCAAAATAATAAGACCTCCCCGAAAATAAGGCCAAGCGCTTATTTTGGAGTTCAAAAATATAAGACAGGGTCTTATTTTCGGGGAAAAACGGTATCAATAAAGAGATTTAACCAGATTATGCAAACAAGACCAATGCCTTCGTCTCCTGCTTCTTCTACTCTTATTGCTGATATTGCCAAAATTTAGTCAAGAGTTAGGATCTGGCAGATTCTGATGCAGATCTGTACTATTAATGCTAACAACATAAAGTTTCTCTTATGTTAGAGGCAACATGCCTCTATCAGTGGTATCGAAACCTGAGCCGGAGTGGGCTACTGCATTCATATACTCATTGTGACTTTCTCAGGAGCATCTGGAGAGCCACTTTGAAAACAGAATGCTGGATTAGAAAGACCTTGCTCTTATTCAGCAACACTCTTTTAATAGAGGTAGTCCTCGACTTACGACAATTGCCCCCAAAATTTCTGTCGTTAAGTGAGTCATTTGTTCAGTGGGTTTTGCCCCATTTTATGACCTTCCTTGCCATAGTTGTTAAGTGAATTGCTGCAGTTGATAAGGCAGTAACCCAGTTGTTAAGTGAATCTGGCTTCCCCAGTGACTTTGCTTATCAGAAGATGATAAAAGGGGATCACATGACCTTGGGACACAGCAGCAGTCATAAATATGACCCAGTTGTCAAGCATCTGAATTTCAGTCACATGGCCATGGGGATGCTGCAAAGGTCGTAAGTGCGAAAAGCGGTCATAAGTCACACTATTCTGGAGTACTTTGACAAGGGCTTAAAAGCTGTTCAGTTGCTTTATACCTTGAATTCTTGGTTCATATCTCAGTGTCCCTGAAAATCTTTAAGCTATTCTATAAAAATAATATTAATAAGGAGCTAAAAAAAAGAGCAGAGAAATGAAGCCACTTCAACTGGCTTCAATTCCAAAACTGTCCTCTTTCATTCCAATGTAATGGTACAAAATGTGGGTGCCAGCAATGTCATCTGATTAATTGTGCGCCACATATTTAATTTCTTGAAGTAAAATTTTAATGAAGCAGAAACACCAAACACATTTTTATATTCTAAACCTCATGCTGCCAGTACATTCTACTTCACCACTTATTACAAGGATTCTTTCATTAAAAGCCCTTTTAAAAGCATGATAATAAATTGTGGGAAAAGAAAGAAAAATCAATCCCATCAATCACCTTCTTTCACTGGAGCTTTTAGTACTTTGCTGTTAATCAGTGCAGGGTTTTAAAAAATCTAAATCTTTTCAAAAGGTTTGTGTTGGAAGTCCTTTAGCTGTTCAGTGGCTGTAGCCATCGAGCATTTAAATATCTGGAAAGCCACCACTTCCAGGGATGAGCTCTATCGATCGGTACCTAGAGAGCTATCAAATTCTAGTCCCCATCATCTCTTCTCAACAGCAGTTCAGTGAGAGAAGATGGGAACTGCAGCCAGGAATCTCTGGATCAGGGGTCACCAACCTTTCCGACCTCAGGGACCACTAAATTTATAATTTTAAATCCCACGGACCACTAATATAATGACGTGCTGGGTGGGCATGGCTAGGTCATCATATGACTGGATGGACGTAGCCAACTCGATGTCACTCACATTAAGGAGCACCTCGCCAGCCTCTATTCACCCCTCCCCTGCCAGCTACTCCTCGCCTCCCTGCCCAAGCTCCTTAGGGCCCCAACAGGAAGCAGTTTGGAGCTAAGCAGCCACCACAAGAAACAGTTCAGTTCAAATTGGAGCTGACCGAGAAGGAGGCTCAGTAGAAGCACCTCACTGAGGACTATGAGCATAGGCTTTCCAAGCAGTTGAAAAGTTGGTGACC
>JANHFM010007156.1:8110-20157 GCA_032468115.1 Grayia smithii
TGGCAGGGGAAGGATACTGCAAAATCTCCATTCCCACCCCACTCCAGGGGAAGGATACTGCAAAATCTTCATTCCCACCCCACTCCAGGGGAAGGATACTGCAAAATCTCCATTCCACCCCACTCTGGGGCCAGCCAGAGATGGTATATACCAGTTCTCTGAACTATTCAAAATTTCTGCTACCAGTTCTCCAAACTACTCAAAATCTCTGCTACCAGTTCTCCAGAACCTGTCAGAACCTGCTGGATTTCACCCCTGATATATGTCCTTCCTTCATTGTATAGTCATTTCTCTAGTGCTGCCATTTTTCTAGTTTCCCACATTTCAATTGCATTCCAAGGGAATGCTTGTTCCTCTGGACATTTTCAATATCAGTGCCACTGTCTCTGTTAAGAAAAAGGCTTCCTTTGAGAAACTGGAAGAATTTCTCGTCTTCCTATAAAAAATGGGCATGCAATGCCCAAGAAATGGCATTTGTGCTTTGTTTTGTTTTATTTTATTTTGTAAGATATCTCTTTGCCAGGAGATAAGCATTTGATGAGCAGAAGTTGTTTAGAAAAGAAATATAGATAACTTTATTTTCCCCAAAACTTATCTTTCTATCATGTCTTTGTTTCATTTACACAAGTAGCTGATCTTTAAAAATGCAATAAAGATAAAGGTTAAGATTCCCCTCGCACATATGTGCTAGTCATTCCTGACTCTAGGGGGCGATGCTCATCTCTGTTTCAAAGCCAAAGAGCCAGCACTGTCTGAAGACGTCTCTGTGGTCATGTGGCTAGCATGACTAAATGCTAAAGGCACACAAACACTGTTACCTTCCCACCAAAGGTAGTCCCTATTTTTCTGCTTGCATTTTTTATGTGCTTTCGAACCGCTGAACTGCCGACCTTTTGATTGACAAGCTCAGCATCTTAGCCACTGAGCCACCTCAAAAAATACAATATAAGGCTGCAATAAAGAGTTTCACCAAAATTAGGGCAAAAGATGGTGCATTCTCAATTGTACTTTAAGGTTTATTAAAACAACATTTAAACTGCAGCCATAGGAGAGATAAGAATCACAATCTTAACAAAGGATTTAAAAAAAAAACCAAGCAAATTTTATAATTTAATCCATACCAGAAGAAAAACAAGTGGCATACATTGGCACACATTTGGTGTTGCCATAAGCAGCAGAGGAATTCTTATTGTGATCATATTGTAAATGAAGAATTGATAATTTCAGATACATTGGACTGACATTTCCCATGTCAAAACCATATATTTTACATTCTTAAGGTTTGTCTTGGAAGATTGGACACATTCCTTCTTATTTTAATATATAAAAATATTTGATATTGACTTACTAAATATTAACCACACTATTTGCACTGAAGATATTAACCTACTATGGTAATGTTTTTTTTTTTCTGCAACATTAGAGCTACAGATATTCTCTTCTATCAGTACTATTGTTTGGGTTTCTTCTGTATTTTTATTTCCTGCAGTCCTAAAACTATTTTTGACAGTGCTGTCATTGAAGTGTACTTCTTCAAACAAAGGTTGAAGCTGGTTGATAGGATATATTTTTATTAACTTTTCAAGGTTATAATTTTCTGAGTTCTATTTTTTTTCCCAAAAAATCATTTGATAGAATCAAGCTAATAAAAAACTTCAGGCTTTTTGTCTGTGAATTTTTTTTCGTAGGTGGGTCTATTGTTCAACCAAGGAAAGGTGCTTATAGTCTCAAGATGCTCTGTTTCTCTTCTGCTTTTCTATAACTGATCAATATAACAATAGTAAAATATGTATGCTTGAGTATAATCATTCAACTTTGTATCAAGTTAGGTAAATTCTGGAGCTTGTATAAATTGATTTTGTTTATGGAGATACATTTGTAAGTGACCTGTGTCTGGAATAATGAACAACCTTTGAATGCAGTCCTTCACATAAAGAAATAAAGTAGAGTATTAGGGTTCCTTTGTTCTTCATAGAATTATAATTTTTCCCTAATTATAATTTTTCAAATGTTAATATTGTAGAAAATACTAATGAATCATAATAACAATAACCTAAATTGGGATGCATTGTTACTAAATGTGCAGAGATTGCAACATAATCCCTTTTTTATTCAGTTATAGGTGCCCAGCGCAGGAGAAGCCCCAGTGCCCTTGCCACTGACGTATTTGAGTCACATTTGGGAAGTCACATTTTACAGGTAAAAGCATTGGCTTTGCAAAAAAACAAATAAAAGTTTAACATGTTTAATAGCAAGATATAAGATCAAATATTTGGATATTGCTATTGCTATTACTATTAGAGCCTATACAGTGAGGGTTTGCTTACATATTCTTTTTTTTTAAGTGAATGGTTAAGAAAGTGTTAATGAGAGAGGGAGGACAAGTATTATTTGAACTGTAATCATTTAAAACTCAGCACATTAGTTGTATTATGTTGTGCAATAGCTGTTGGTTTCCCAAAATGTCGGTATATATTTAACTATTAACTATTTTGTGGAAAAAATAATCTTGTTCACCTGTAGATTTTCATTTTTCTCCTCCTATTGTAGTTTTTCAGCACTATTGCTTCAACTGTTGTATTCATTGTGATATTTATATTCCTTTAAAAGATTGCATGCCTTTAACACTTTAGATAGTGTAGTGTTCCTCCAAATTTCTTTTAGTAGTATCTGTTGAAGACACTATCTTGACAAATGTTGTGCATCAGTCATGTGTTTTCATGTTGTTCTGACACAAGATTCCTAGTAGAATCAGAATCAATGTATTTTTTCAGTGTAATAAAAATATAAAAATCTATTTTATCATGAACTTTGCTTCTTTGAAAATAATTTCTGTATCTATATATTAAACTTTGCATCCAGAAGAAAATATTATTTTAAGTTAAAAAACAAAGGGCTGAATTCAGATGTCCTAATATATCTATTATACTATATTATAAATAAGACAAGACTTGTCCCCTCCTCAGAGTTTTCTGTCCTTTTTTGCTAAGGTCCCTATCTTTTGTTGCTACATTTTTGGTAATTTGTTGAACAGTAATTGGCAAAATGATTGGCAAAGTAAGTTTCTCAAGAAAACCAGGATGATTGTAATTATTTTTATTTATCAAATGGATGGATTTCTTATGCATATGATCTTGGTAAATATTTATCTTGCATAGCTTTATTTTGTGCGTGATCATAACAATATTTTGCATTATATTTCAAAAAATTATGCTGGTTTTAGTTGAATGTGATTTGATACAGTTTTACTATCTGTTCTGAAAGAGGAGGAAAGGAGATGTTTGATTTATTATCACTAGTATTAATAATAATGAATATCCAATCAACAACAACTATACTAATAATATTAATAACAACAACAACCTTTAGCATCATCAAACAATAATGTCTGCCTGTCCTAGGTCCTTGGGAAGGACTTGAAAAGGGATAAAAATACCAAATACAGTCTAAACAGCTGGCTGACTGTGGGATGAATCATAATAGTATTAAAATAATGTACAAGTTTGGAAAGCCTAATAAAATAATGTACATAAAATCATAAAAACATATTTTTATTATTTAATAAATTTATATGCCATCCACTCGATCGATAGTTAGATGGGCAGCATATAAACTGAATAAATAAATAAATAACAATTTATTTATAATAAATAAATAACAAAAAAAGTCCTCCTGACTATGACTGTATTATAGTCCTTGTAGTTGGAGATATGCTGCCCCCAACCTAGAAGTAGCTTTGGGTCTCAGTATCCTTTGATAGACTTCTTCATGAATGTATCCAATCTCCATTTAAAGCCATCTAAGTTATTTGATAGCCAGTTTGGTATAGTAGTAAAGGTAGCTGGCTAAAAATTGGGAGTCTATTCGTTTTAGTCGTGCCTAATCAAAAGCCAGTTGGGTGAGCTTGAGCCAGTCATTCTATATAGTTGATATCACTGCAACATAATAACACATTTCATAGGTTAATTGTGTGTTGTGTGAAGGAGTTCATTTTGTCTGTTCTGAATCTTTTTCCATCCTGGTCCACTAGGACCAGGAGTCATCATTGGATGACTCCTGGTCTTAGTGTTTTGAGACAGTTTTATGTGTGCCTTGTAGTCCTTAATTGCCATTGTTCACCAATTTGTAAGCTGCAGACTCCAAATATTCTAATGCTTTCTTAGAAGAAAAGTATTGGGGGTAACTTTTCATTTTGATTGCCTTCTTTTGAATTTTCCTCAGCTTCTTTTCCAAATGTGGTGACTTGAACGGTGCATGGTATTCCAGATGTGGGAATCACAAATTTACATAAAGACATTACAATGTGGGCTGTATTCTTTTTAAATCCACTTCTGATGCTCATTAGCATGGATTTTTTCTTATTCATGGCTGCTGCTCAGTTGACATCTTCATTAAGCAATCCATTATGACCCCATCAAGATAATTTTCCTGGTTAGTTACAGACTGCTCAGATCCAGTTAGTGAAAAAAAAAAAAATTAGCTGGTTGAGCCTCAGCATATAAATAGAAATGTTTTATATTTACATTGAAGCACATTTGCCATTTGGTAGATAATTCATTTAGTTTAAAGAGATCTGTCTGGAGCACAACTACTTGATCTTCACAAGATTTGGTATCATCCAGAAAGTTGACCATAGACAATACTTATTCATTAGTCAGGATTGTTTATGAACAAATTAAAAAAATACTCCCAAAACAGATCTTGAGAACAGATCCTTTATTGAGGAAACAGAAATTTCATTCCTGTCTTTTCAGTTAGGAGTCTATAAAAGAATATGTGTTATCCCTTGATTCCCAAGTTTACCCAAAAACTTTTGAGTAGTTTGTTCAAAGTTTGTTGAAAATCCAAGTTTATACTATTGGCAGAGTACCTCCATGCCCTGAGAAAGTCAGTACAAGCTTAAGTATCTATCCTGTATCTTTTGTAGTAAAGAGATGCAACGAATTCATTTTGTTTCTTTGTGTGTCAGAAACAAATTATATAATCAAAGAAATAATTGAAGTCAGCTATCTTTGGATCAAAGGAATATGATTCAATAACATAACACCAGGAAAAAAAATTGCCACATACAGTAGAACTGAAAAACTCTTGATTGAATTCATAGTAGGAAGAGTTTGTTGAAAATAAAGTAATTAACCAATATACATTTTTTCAGTTTTTGTTCCAACATCTTAGTGACTTTGTCTTCAGTGTCAGGTAAAATTTATTAGCCATAGCTAAGAAAAAATAATCTAAAAATATAGTATCATGGCATTTATTTTGATTATTCTACAGTATGAAAAATAGATTAATATGCTGATACAAAAATAGGCAATCTGAATTGCAATCTTTTTCTTTATGAAGTTGTATAAAGACTTAAGATTACAATGAAGACATTCATTGACCTCATCCTTTTAATATAATAAGAATGACCAGAAAATGTAAGATTAAATATGGGGAAAACTAAAAGTGAGACAATATATTTGCATATGCAAATTAGCTTAATTGATCCTGCTTGCCTCTACAGGGATTTTTCATTACAAACTGGAGTGCTACATTGTTCAGCTCATATTGAGTAATTTAGTAACTAATGAGACCAGTTTGCACTAATTTGCATATGATAAATGAGCTTAATTGCAGTAAATAACTTGGAGGCATAATTACTTAATTTTCCTGTGTTGCATGGCTTTTAAGTTCACATATGAACAACTCAAGATAATTCTGCATATTTAAATGTTGCATTTTGAATGTCTTAAACCAAAAGGCATATCTTAGAATGTTATACTGTAAAACAATCAAGTAAGGTTTACTGTACTGCCAGTTAAATTGTAGACTTTATGAAGTGTTGATCTTTGGATGATTATGCTTTTATATACAACAACCTTGCTAATGACTACACATGTGACAAAAGTACAGTGGTGCTTAAAAACCAAGGTATTATTTATGTTGGCATGATTCCTGTACCCATAAAATAATACTTTGGTATACCATACATTATGACTGCTAAGAAAGAGAAATATAACCATTTAGAAAGTTGTTTGAAATTATGAATAAAAGTGGGACACAAAGATAATGTTCCTATCTGCAAACTAGATTCTAGGCAATTATCATAAACCTAAGTACAGAGGCAGGAGTAAATGTAATTATTACACAACTAAATACAATATAGAGCAGAGATAGCGAACCTTTTTGTCATCACGTGCCAGGAGCAGGGGGGAGGTTGGCTATGAGCCCCCCTGCGCATGCGTATGTGATCCCCCTCCCTGCTGCTCCTGGCATGCAATGGCCTGTTTTTCTCTCTCCCCAAGTTCCAGAGCCTTTCTAGGAGCTTGGGGAAGGCAAAAACGGCCTTCCCCATCACCCCCGAAGCCCTCCGGAGGCAGGAAGAGACTGTTTCCCTACTTCCAGTGGGTCCAGAAGGCCCAAAAATCAGCTGGCCTGCACACTGGAGCTGAGCTTGCATGCCCTCCGATATGGCTACGTGTGCCACCTGTGGCACGCGTGCCATAGATTTTGCCATCACGGATATAGAGGTTACAGCATATGTGATGCATTCCCCTCTTTGAGGAAAACAGAGAGAATTAAAAGATGCTTTTGATTTTTTAAATATTATTTAGAACAGCATGTTTAATAGGCTCCTTTTCATTGCTTTGCTTTTTCAAGGCTTGGGTTGGTGAACAGGATGCTATCAGTGCGGGCTAAAAGAAGCACTCTAATAACCAAAGATGAAAATTTACAGAGAGAAAAGGCTGCAAGTGAAATTGGAGATAGACAAAAAATAGTATTGAATCTACAAAGGATATCAATTTGATAGTATTTGATGATGGTGTTACTGGGGAGAAAAGCAATGTGGGCATCAATATACTTCCAGTATTGTATGTATAAATACTTTTTATGTACCTCGCTACTCACCATATTATATTTTTATTTAAATATTGTTTTAGTTTTCTAAACTGGCATTCAGAATATAGGTAGTCTCAACTTACAACAGTTCATTTAGTGACTGTTCAAAGTTACCACAGCACTGAAAAAAGTGACTTATGATTGTTTTTCACGCAACCAAACTCAGATGCTTGGCAACTATTTCATATTTATTACAGTTGTAGTGCCCTGAGATCACATGATCAGCTTTTGCAGAGGAAGTGCGATCACTCAGCCAGGTCGGACTCGGCGGGGGCTGCATTGGCCTCTCACCCCGCTCCATGTCCTGCTCTTGCTGGGTGACTGCCGCCGCCCAGGCTGAAGGGAAACTGCTGTGCGATCTGCGGTGGCACAGCTGGGCCTGGCCCTCTCCCTGTGCATTTAAAAAGGGGAGCACAGCTCCGGTAAACTCCTCTAAAAGAAGCCTGCAGCCACTGCATCTTTCGCACAAGAAGCGCCTCCAGGCGCACTGAAAAAAAGAGGCTGCAGCTGCAAGCATCTAGTGACAGGGAAAAATACGGTTTTAAAATAGAAAAAAAAATTCTTTAAAGTTTTCCTATTGGGTTCTGTGGGCATGGCTTGGTGGGGTCGGCGGTCATGTGACTTAATGGGCATGGCTGTGAGTGACGTCAACTTCATCACGCCCAGTCAGTCACAGGAACGCCTCCCTCCCAACCATGCCCACAGAACCGGTAGGGGAAATTTTTAGATTTCACCCCTGGGGGAAGGCTATTCCTTAAAGTAGATCTAGTTATAGGAAAGGCTTGCTATTGCTAGATCCCAGCAGATAATAGCATTTAAGAGGCAGCTCCATCCAAGCCAATCTGGAGGGAAGGGTAGATAGCAATAGCATTTAGACATTCACAGCTTCACAGTGCTTTACAGCCCTCTCTAAGTGGTTTACAGAGTCAGCATATTGCCCCCAACAATCTGGGTCCTCAGAAGGATGGAAGGCTGAGTCAACCTTGAGCCGGTGAGGATCGAACTCCCAGCAGTGAACTGAATTAGCCTGCAATACCACCATGCACAATGTTCTCAGAGAGAGAAATGGGCCTGCAGATAACCTGGTTCTTTGCCACATAGGTCTTTCAAGGGGATAACCAAGGGGATTGTGACTGGAAAGAAACTGAGAGCCTGTGCAACTTGTACAATAGCAGTGTAATTGCTTACAGCAGTGTTGAATAGTGTAAGCCTCTTAGAGTTGCCTGATAGTGAGATGGGTGTCATATAAATTTAATACAGTAAATAATATCTTTCCTTTTCACTTTTCGCTTAATAAAGTAAGCTGCTACGGCAATCCATTGCTAAATTTCATTTAAAATTTAGCTGCATATGTCTCTAGGAAAAGTGCTATATAATTTTTATCTCACAGATGTACTTGAGTAATAAAATAAATGTCCTGATTGGTCTGTAGCGGTTATAAAAAAAAAATTCTATACCAACTTGCAAATTTATATTAAACCAGAATTAGAATATTTTGTTCACTGATTTATTTTATCTTTACTATTTTTCTCTCAAATACTTTATACTTTCTGAATAAGTGGTCTGATCACTATGAATTATGGCATTATCCTCTTATGGTCCTTTGTTGCTTAGTTTTATAGAGCCAGTCATGTGTTTTAAAAGTCTAAATGGCTTGGATACTGACTATCTGACTAACTGCATCTCATACTATTAACTTGTTAAGTTACTTAGATCACCAGGGAACAGGTTCATATTAAGAGGCAGTTTTAGAGCTCCTTCTCTAGTTGACAGAAAGCATACACAGGGGAAGCAAGGGGGTTAAAGTGGTGAAAGCAGCATTGCAATGTATTGTATCATTGCATTTGCATTTTGGCACATCAAAGGGAACTGGAATGGACAATCTGAATTGGTCATTCTGATACTAGTGGTTAGCATATCGGAGAGAGTCTTCTCTTCTGTGGCCCTTAAACAATGCAGCACACAGCTGGAGGAGGTGAATTGGCACTTCACTTTTTCATTGCCTTGCCACAGGGGGAAGGCTATTCCTCAAAGTAGACCTAGTTACAGGAAAGGCTTGCTATTGCTAGATCCCAGCAGATGATAACATTTAAGAGAGAGCTCCTGGAGTAAGTCCATCCAATCCAATCTGGAGGGAAGGGTAGATAGCAATAGCATTTAGACATTCTTCTTCCACTATAATTTTATTAACCATATTAACATTACCAATATTGACATTAGTTTTACTACTAATTTTAATAGTGTTTTCTTTACATATATATTTTATATACCATATTTTTTGGAGTATAAGATGCACCTTTTCCCCCCCAAAAAGAGAGTGAAAATCAGGATGCGTCTTATACTCCGAATGTAGCCCCGCCCAGCCTCTCAAATGGAGATTTCAGAGGCTGAAAAAAGAGATTTTGGAGGCTGAAAAAAGCCTCCGAAAAAAGCTTCAGAAGCTCTGTTTGGGAGGCTTTCAGAGGCAGAAAAAAAAGTTTTTTCTGAAACAGAGTTTCAGAAATTTCAGAGGCAGAAAATGGTGTATAGATTGACTTTTCTTTACTGTGGTTATTACTAAATGGATCATCTTGCTTTTAAATTGCTTAATTCTTCTTATATGAAGCATAGGAAAAATTACTGTTTCATTTTACTTGGATTAGGGTTCCCAATATTGACCCTAAGAGTTGATGAGACTAACCATTATTTTTGCTGTTGTTATTCATATACTATTAGTTAAAGTAGCACTTATTAAATTATATTCATATAATGAAAGAGTGGGAATCAGTGAACAATCTGAAACTTCATGAAGGAGTTAATGAGTTGAAGCGTTTGAGGAATCCTGCCCTAGGTAGTATGGTTTGGATATAGTAAAGACACATTTTGTTTTCCAAGTTGCTTCATAAATGTCATGGTTTCTGCTCAGGATTAATATATTCAGTGAACATTATAGGGCAGATCTGGGCATTTTGCAGCCCACATCCACCCATATCCGGCTCTTTGACAGTCCCTGTCTGCCCTGCAGCAGCAATGGTGATGGCAGCCTTCCACAACAGTCCCAGTTTCTCATGTGGCTCCCTGGGAAAATTAATTGCTGAACCCTTCTGTTGGGTTTTGCCTGTTTCCTTATATTCTCTCTTCCAAGATTCAAATTTAAAATTCTTTTGCAACACAGATTTGAAGTAGCACTCTTTTAAACCTGTGTTTTATGTGGCAACCATGGTACATATAGTTTCAGCACTGCTTGATGCTGTCTGAATTGACATTTCCATACATTACATCCGACCCAAGGAATAGAAATGGGAACTATTTGCAGCAGGGGTGGGTTCTACTTACCTTCACCACCGGTTCTCTTCATGCATGCTCTCTGAATGATTAAAATGTCATAATTTCTGAATGCATAATTTCGTTCTAAAAATCTCAAGAGTTTTCAGAAATAACACATAAATTAGAATTTGTAAATTTAATGTGTATCTTAATTTTCAAATTGTTTAGCAAATACCATATATACTTGTGGATATGCTGAAAGTTTTAGGTGCCAAAAAAAATCAGGTTTGGCTTATCCACAGTTGGGATTATCTGCAAATATGTGTAGCAATGCTTCTTTTTAAGTACCAGTATTTCCTGTATTTACTCGTGAATATGCCCATCTGCAGATAAGCTGACCCTCAAATTTTTAAGCGAAATACTATGAAAAAAATGCAGATCAGCTTATCTGTGATTAGCATATTTTTCATGGTAAAAAATTTGAGGGTCAGCTTATCTGCAGATGGGCTTATACATGGGTATATATGGTAATTAGATAGTGGCAGAACATGTGATAGGCAATTCTGAATCATAGAACACATTTCATTGGACCCAATTCTTGCTTTCTGGTTACAACAGTAAAAGTTTCCTCTGCCATTGGTCCTCTGCTATCAGTGCCTAACCTTAGAAAGGAAAGAGGCACGCTCTGTGGTAGATTGAAGATGCTATTAAATCTTCTGAACCCAGTGCCTTCTTATTTCCCATATTCTTTAAAAAGGGAAGGTGCTGGCATTCCTGGACCTAGTATAGTAAAATTATCTCCTTAAGGCCTAATGGAAAATGAATGAATTTGGGGATTAAAAAAAAAAATTAAAAAATTAAACAAATTTCTCCAAACAAACTTTCTGCTTCCTAGTGCGAAATCACCAGATTTTTGAAACTAGTAATAGACAATTCCCAACTATATCTGCCACCACCTGGATTTTTTGGAAATGTTTCTATGGATGCCTTGTATCCCCTTTACTTCTTAAGGATTGTTCGGCTTGTATTATTTATAAAACTATTATTTAATCCCCTTATGAAAATATTATCTGGATATTTGTTTATTTACTTAATTGAATTAATTTCAATATTCAGTGATGATTCTGAAGCAATATAGATGCTGTGCTTCCTGTATATGTAACCTAATGAGTCTAGTTTTCTTTCCACGAATATCTGTAGTTTCTATATTATTTATGATAAACATGGGGAATCATCCTTGAGACTATTATCTTGGTCTTTGCCATGATATTTTGATGTACAATATTGAAATTCTGAAAATAAATAAGGGATGAAGCGATGGGAAACAGAAATATCTTATTAATGGGATTCTTCTTTATGTAGATTTTGACATCTTGAATATTGACTAGATTTTCTTCTGTTCAGCCTCAGTGTTTATTTTCTCATGTAAAATAGAACAACAAAGATGCTCTAAAGGTATTTGCAAATGTCTTTTAAGACTGCCTTCCAGAAGTGAGAAAAAAGTAGAATACTGAAACATGATTCTGAAGCAGCTTGACAAAATATGGATGATGTAAACTCCACACAATTGTAGTACACCTGTTCTAGAGAATTTAGCCATTTTTAAAGAGTTCTTTTGAGATATCAAAAGATATTATAGGGTTCCATATAATAGACATATGTATTTGATCAGTCAGAAGGATCCTTTAGAGCAGTGGTTCTCAACCTTCCTAATGCCATGACCCTTTAATACAGTTCCTCATGTCATAAAATTATTTTCGTTGCTAATTCATAATTGTAATTTTGCTACTATTATGAATCGTAATGTAAATATCTAATATGCAGGATGTATTTTCATTGTAACAAATTGAACATAATTAAAACATAGTGATTAATCACAAAAACAATATGTAATTATATATTGTGAAATATTTATTTCT
>JANHFM010007156.1:20257-34537 GCA_032468115.1 Grayia smithii
CCTAAGACCATCGGAAATATGTGTTTTCCAATGGTCTTAGGCAACCCCTGTGAAAGGGTCGTTCGACCCCCAAAGGGCTCCCAACCCACAGGTTGAGAACCGCTGCTTTAGAGATTATCTCATTTTAAATTAACAGTATTTTTATTTATTTTATTTATTTAACATATGGCATTTACAGAAGGCATGCAATCACTGATATACAAATTCAGAGTATGTGGACAATACAATATAGGAGACAAAACAAATTAAATTAAAACCATAATAAAATCACCATAATATGGGGCATAGAATTGCAATGGGATTGATGCTATAATTCAATATCCAAAGAAACTACCATCTAACTGCTTCTGATGTGGCTGTGTTGAGATCATCCCAGGTGCCTTGAAATTTCTTGAGGAGACTTTCTTGAATTATACGTGTTATAGTTTGTTCCAGAACACTACAGACACATTGCGTGCTCTAGCCATTCCTCACTTAAAGAACTTTGCCTTAGTTCTGGCATGTCCTCTCCCGATTCTATTCAGGTGACTCTAAATTTTACAGGGCAACTGCATTCCTGAAAGTGGTTTTGTTGGTTCTGCACGAACTGTTAGGTTATGGTTATTAAAAGTTGCCCATCTTAATTGCTATTCTTCATCTAGATTGTAAGACTGTACAGGTAGTCCTCAACTTACAACAGTTCATTTAGTGACCGTTCAAAGTTACAATGACATTGAAAAAAGTGACTTAGGACTGTTTTTCACATTTATAACAATTGCAGCATCTCCATGGTCAGATGCTTGGCATGCTATGGCGGTTGTAGTGTCCTGGGGTCATGTGCTTAGCTTTTGCAACCTTCTGACAAGCAAAGTCAATGGGGAATCCGGGTTCACTTAAACATACTGCTAACTTAACAAACGCAACGATTCACTTAACAACTGTGACAAGAAAAGTTGTAAAATGGGGCAAAAGTCACTTAACAAATGTCACACTTAGCAACATAAATTTTGGGCTCAATTGTGGTCATAACTCAAGGACTGCCTGTAGTATGTTATCTTAAATTGATTTCCTAGACTTAAGCCTGATGAGAGGTACAGAGTCTTAACATTTTACGTACTGGAAGATCTCTAGGAGTTGATAACACGCTTATCTTATTCTGCTCTTGAATTGTCTGTTGTTGTTGTTGTTGTTGTAACCTGACAACAGGATGAGCAATGTTAAAAAAAACATGGAGCCATACTAGTGGTATGGATTTAAAGGTTCTAGATATTATTCTGCAGGATCCAATCTGGGTCAATCATCTGGTCCCTGTGACTGACCCAGATTGGCTCCTGCATCATTATCCTGGGACATGTATATTTGCCTTCATTTGGGAAATATTATTCTCCTTATGTCATTAAGATGAACATCAATCTTGTTGGTATGACAACTTTTTCCCCATACAGGTGCACAATATTCAGTGACAGAATATACTAATGATTGTGCCACTACACGCAATGTTTTTGCTTGTGCTCCCCAGCCTGTTCCTGTGATTTTCCTAATCAAGTTGTTCCTGGTTTTCAATTTTTGTCCCATTATTTCAAGGTTTTTTCCAAATGCAAGGAATTGATCAAGGATTATCCTCAGATATTTTGGATGGCAGTTGTGTTTTATCCTCTTTTCACAAAACAATAGGTTTAATCAGTGGTGAAATCTAATTTTATTTACTACCGGTTCTGTGGGCGTGGCTTGGTGGGCATGGTGTGGCTTGGTGGGCATGGCAGGGAAAGTATACAGAAAAATCTCCATTCCAAACCCACTCCAGGGGAAGGATATTGCATAATTTCCATTCCCACCCACTCTTGGGCCAGCCAGAGGTGGTATTTCCAGTTCTCAGAACTACTCAAAATTTCCACTACCAGTTCTCCACACTGCTCAAAATGTCTGCTTCCGGTTCTCCAGAACCTGTCAGAACCTGCTGGATTTCACCCCTGATATATGTCAATTCTTTCTTTGCTTAGAAAGATTGCTTAGGTATAAGGCACATACTTCAGTTTTATTTGGGCATAGCTTCCACTCCTCATAATATTATAGGATTAATGACCTCAGATCCTTAGTTAGAATGTATTCCACTTCCTCAAAATCCTTAGTTTGGATAGCTATTTCCATATCATCAGCATAGCAAAAATTTTCAGAGTTGGTTTCTGGTAAATCACTAGTATATACATTAAATAGGAGTGGAGTGGAGTTAGAATTGATCCCGTGGCAAGCCATTCTTAATGAAAAAGGATTTACTAGTGGTACCTCCTACAGTGACCTTGAAGTATCGGTTTTTTAACATGTTCTTCAGAAGGCTTGTTACTTTTAAGACACAGAATAGTTTTCTTCATTTTGAGCATCAAACCATCAAGCCACTCCATGTCATAAGCTGCTGTCAAATTAATAAAAGCCACAGACGTTTTTAGTCCTTTTTGGAAATCAGCTTCAGTAAATGAAGTTAGAGCCAGAACTTGCTTGCAGTGTGCAAAACCCAGCCTGAAAAAAAGTGACAACCCTATCAACATGTTATAAACTAATCATTCCAGAAGTTTATAGCAAATGCTCAGCAGAGTTATAGGGCACTAGCTTGCTGGGTCATTGTGTGGTTTTTCCAGGTTTTAGGATAACAAGGCTTTGGGATATCTTGAACTGGCTGGGGATCTTTCCAGTGTTCAATATTTTGAATTGGACCTAGAAATCTATTATCAGTCAGTGTGGTGACTTAAGAAGAGGTATCTGCACTACCAGAGTGCTATATTCTGGACTATTATCGCTTCAGTTTGTCCCTGAAGGCTGACAGACAGACAGACAGACAGACAGACAGACAGACAGACAGACAGACAGAGTGTGTGTGTGTGTGTGTGTGTGTATGTTTTTGTAGATTTTCACAGGTATAGGTATGCAAGTCTTGGCATATTCAGTTTTTTTCCCGTGTAAGATTGGGAGTATCTTGGTGACGTTTCAATGAGGTCCCACTCGTCATCTTCAGGCTGGTGTCTTCGGCTTCGTGTTTGTGAGAGCAAAGTGTGATCAGAGCTGCCGTCTCTCTATAAATACTCTATAAATACTGGTGGGGACCTTGTTGAAACTATCACCTCCAGTGTGACCCAAGGTGGCATAGAGCATCTGAGTGACATCAGCGTATTGATGACAACTCATCACAACTGATGAATGACACACATGATCCAAGAAGATCCATATAAATCAAATTAAATACTCGGGCGGTGGGGGCATCAAACCTTAAAAGTATCCCATATTGGATTATCAAGGCATTGAGCATTGTGATGATCAAAGAAGTGTTCACAAATCAATTTCCAGGAAGGAGAGAAAACTTGTCAGGTGGCTGTAGATTGAAATTTCACACAGGAACAATTAGGAATAGGTCCTAAGAAAAAGGAAGTCCCAAGGCAAGAATGCTGAGGTAAAAGAGGCAATAAATTAAGAGCGTCCAGTTTAAGAAGCTGCAAGTTGGATAAAAAATGAATTTTGACACAAAAAGAAGGAAGAATGGAGAAATTATATCTAATATTAGAAAAGACTAATGAGATAAGCCAGGGACTGGGAAGAATTATATATTGTTCACTGAGGAACAGAGGACTACTAGAAAAGCTATTCAAGAGGTTTTAAGTTAAAATAAGAGGAAACAGATATGGAAGCAATTCTTCATAAAGAAGACAGTTAGGAGGGCAAGTTCTGTGGATAAGTTACAACTAGAAGCAAGGGACATAAAAGATATACTGCAGTGTTGGAACTCAGAAACAATTTTCTGACTATTACCAATGAAGCAGGCTCTCAGTTTTCAGGAGAAAATGAGACAAACTCTGTAAAACAGGAGAGAAAATATGATCACTGTGCACATGTGTACTATAAAAGAGGTGGCTGGATGGAGTCACTGAAGCAGTAGGCGTGAGCTTAAATGGATTCCAGAGGATGGTAGAGGACAGGAAGGCCTGGAGGAACATTGTCCATGGAGTCACGATGGGTCGGACACGACTTCGCAACTAACAACAACAACTATAAAAAGACAAAGGGGAAAATCATGGAAACTGGTGATTTGCTGCTATGAAGACTTAAAACTTTGATTGGACACCCTGGCTTGTGAAGAAGTAGAATGTTTACTAGGATTGTGTGGAAGAACAACTTCCTAGACTTATCCGGTCCATTGAGAGTTCTTCATACCTCTAAAACCTGAGGTTAGGATAAATGAAACTGTAAAGAATAGCTATATTAAATCTTCGTCAAAAGCTCAAGACTATGGGGTTTAGATGGTCTTCTCATCAACCTTTCCACACTGTGGCAGACAATCGGAAAAAGAAAGAATATGCTAATATGTATCCAACACTTGATTCAAAGAGGGCGATAATGAGAAAAATACATTTTTGGTACTATTGTTTTGGTTATTTGGGTGATTAACTAGTGACATAAGTAGGGATGCAGGTCATAAGCACTACTAAAAATATATGTGCCCAAAAGGAAACCCTGGAGTAATAATTTGAGAAAACTTGAAGTATTGCTAAAATGGGACCTCTTAAACCTCATTAAAAATCAGAAAGAACATTGGTTCATAAAATTCATGGCTTTCACTCTCTATCCATTAATGCTGACTGTATAGGATAGATACATAATGAGTTTGATCTCTTGGTACAGAAAAGCAAATATGATTTAATGGAGAAACAGAGATCTGGTGGGATTATTCCCGTGACTGCAATACAGCAATTAAAGGATGCAATTTATTTAAAAGTAACAGAATTAATCGAAATGAAGAAGGTTGCACTGTATGTTAAAAATATCTATTCCATTTTTACTGTTAAAATTTACTATCTCTTGTCATATTTTAAAATTAATTGATTTTGGTGGTAACATATGGTTAGCAAATATTGTGTGTGTATATACCAGCTGTTTGGAGAATAAAAATTGGTTCTTGAACAAATATGTTGATATATTACTTTCTTCTTTTTTCCTCCCTTTTGTCATTATTTTTACCCATTAACAAAGTTTCATTTGAACAAAATGAAGGATATTTCTCTCTGAAAAGCGTTTGTGGTCTGAATACCAACCATTAATTAAGAAATGATCTTTATTTTAGAGGTACAATGCTACATTGACATTTACAATAGTCCTTTACTTAATATTGAAATCCCTGGCCAAGTATAAGATTCTGTTATAATGTTATATCTATAATCTTCATGGTTTCTCCAGGTTCATTTATTATACCAAATAGGCTGAAAGTTTGCCTAAATTTTTAAATCTGATTATTCCTATAGTTATGTTTTATACATGCATTCCATCTAGGCTTCTGGGCTTCATGAAGCCTTGAACGTTCTTCAAATGTTATCCAGTATGACAACTGTTTCTAACTTGATGCTCCTTAATGGTCTTCCGGTTTATATTTCCCAGAATGGAACCTTGAACATCTGAAGGGCACCGGTTTTGGGAAGCTTAGACTACAGAGCCAGCCTTTTGTGGGCAGCCTGATGAAATAGCTAACTATCCACAGTCTCATAGCAGAAGAGCTACCTCCCAAATTTAAGATATAACTTAGTGTCTGAAATACTGACATATATCAGAGTTTTATTGTTATTATTATTCAAAGCAATGAAAGAATTGAAATACAAAAATCATAGCAGTCTACTAGATTTCCCAGATATTCCCCTTTGCTTAGTCATTTATTGTAACAGAAAGCATTAATAGAGGAGAATATTTATAGCACAGAGTTGAAATGAGGGGTCCCTTGGTGGGCTCTGAATTTGATTGTTTTTTTGCAGATGCTTCATTACCTAACTAAGTAACATCATCAGAAAAAATGCCACACCCAACTAAATATCTATCTGTAGTAGTCCAGAGAGTTGTGGTTAATGCTTTTTCTCCTTTAAAAAAAAAGATGTCCATCAAAATTCATTTTGATTTCAAAGAAGAATCTTATGTGGCATTTGAAGTTCTAGTTGAGAAACTAACCCATATATTCCTTTTGCCATACAAACATAATTGCACATAGATTTCAATATTTTATAAAATATATTAATATCAAGCTCATTAACTTAAAGCTGCATGTATTTTGCATTTTTAAAAATTACCGTGAAAGCAATTGTGAGTTTTGATTTCTATATATGCAGGTGTGTCTAAATTTACCTATAGCAGTGCTTTCCATAGTTAGTTAGGATTAAAACACTTTAAAGATTTTTTTTAAACTGAGTGATATGCCTCCTGACTATGTGCCAGAACATTTCTCATTTATATTATACCTGCAAATCACCTGTGCTGAATTAATTGAAAACAGTTGCATTCTGCAATATGCATGCATAATAAAGCATACTTTGCTTATATATTTCTCCTCAGTGAGAGAAAAGTACCTGAGGTCTTAACTACATGACTAGAGGGCATGGAAAATTGACACACAGCAGATAGGCAGTTGGGTTTATCAACAAAGCCAGCAGTAGGCCAGCAAAGACAAGCTGACATGCAGATGCAGTGGATAAGAATTCCATCCAGAGATTCCTGAGCATATGGAACTTGCATCTGCCAGTGTGATTCTAACAGTTGGCTCTCCAACTTTGAACAGCTTTTACGGAATTAAAGGGCAGCAAATCTAAGTAGTACTTTTTTTGAAAGAGTAAACTAGCATTCTTTAAAACTCAGATGATACTTTGGAAAGAACTTAATGGGTCAAAGCATGACTTAGGTCTCAGTTAATGTTTCATAGAGGAAACACAGCTGAATGGAAATAGTAGGAATAAATTAAACTGAAAGTAAATTTACTATAAGAGCCCAGACCACCGCTTAATTCAGGGTCAGTACTTTGATCCATTCTGTGATCTACTGCTCAATAGGGTTCCAGAGCAGGGTGTACTTATGGAGTGGGAGGAATTGAACATGGGGGGGGGGTCATCCCACAGAATGTGATTTGCAAAAGGAATAAAATGTTTTATAAATGACAGAGATAGAAGGAGGACTTAGCATTTTCTAAGTGTCAGGTAAGTTGGGGCTGTATTAGAGGTGGCAAAATCAGTTGAGTTGTATTTCATTCTTTTTTTTTTCTATTTTAAATCTATTTCATCCAATTCCTATGTTTTATTGATCTCAGATTATATTTAATTGTGAGAAAGAAAGGAAAAATTAGCTCAGCTCTGAAAATATAAACTACCATGTTACCCCGTCTTCTGGTTTGCCATTGTATCACCATTGTGTCACCTTTGTCTGACAGATCTGAGACAAAGAAATATCATTGGACTTTACAAAAAATAGAGCCTACTTGACTTGAAATTACAAGCCTAACAGTTTTAAACATTCAGTTCAATGCTTTGAATTTTTCATCCTTCCTGGTTTTGTAATAGCTCATCTTTTGGTATTAATGTATTAGTATTAATAAAGATATAGTCTAGTATTATTTTGAGTTGATTTTGTTTTTTCTAAATATGGCTATTTGTTCCCTATGACTATCATTAAGTGTTGTACTCTATGACTCATGCCGAATGTATCTTTTATTTTATGTACACCAAGAGCGTATACACCAAGACAAATTCCTTTTGTGTCCAATCACACTTGGCCAATAAAGAATTCAATTCTATTCTATTCTATTCTATTCTATTCTATTCTATTCTATTCTATTCTATTCTATTCTATGCTTTTCTTGAATATATGCTTCATTTCTACAATTAGGGAAAAAAACAACTTGTTTGTTTGTTTGTTTGTTTATGAAACTTTATATGGCTGCCCACTCACTCTCAGTGACTCTGAGTGGCTTACAAAAATAAAAACCCAATATACGAACAGTATAATATTTCTTTCTGTATCTGTAAGTTTGTTTCTTGAGCAAACAACTAGCCAGAAGTGGAAATCTTGATAAAATATTATACTCTAAATAACTAAAATAAGACAACAAAGTAACATAACATTGGTATCTAAATAATATAAAATTAGGATTTAAGCAATATATATATTAGGGTATATTGTATGTATGTATTTATGTCTTGAAAATATATACCTTTGTAATGTTACTATTTTTGGAAATCCTTAAATAGTTGCCTTTTTGGGGAAGTTATTTTTTGTTTTAGAGAAATAAACATTGTATAAAAAACATTAGGAGTTATTTAATACCAGCTGAGCAGGCAACCTGCTATAACCAGATAGAATAAATGATCAGCATATAGTGTGTAGATCTATAATGGAGTTATATAAATCAGACCTAAATGTTCCAAGCAGAATAGTGCAGCAAATCTAATGAAAAGCAAGGATTTTTTATTTCTATTTTAGAAATAGAAAATAGAAAAGATAAGCAAATAAGATAAAGCCAGTTTTCTTTTTTTCTTCCATGTTTATTATTTAATTGCTAAGAGTCAAAAACTACTGCAAATAAGCTGAATTATCTACCAGGATGTCACAGTCTGCCTGTCCCTGCTTTAAAAGAAATCAACAATCCCTCTTTATCCCTTAGTATTTAGAGCAGAGCTCCTTCAGTTGGAGAATGTTAATGCAAAGAAGCATTTTAAAATGAAAGAGTTGGCACATGATTCTTAAAAAGAAAGCCACCTTTTTGCCAAAGTTAGCTTTGTACGGGATTCTGCTCTTTTAATAGGGGAGAGATCTTTGCATTTTTTAAACATGCAGATATGAGCAAACAGTATTCAGTGCAAAGGTATAGTCAAACAAACAAATGTATATTATACAATGGTATCTCAGTACTTAATTGGTTCCAGGGGGGCGCGATGAGTACCAAAAATGATGAGTACCAAATATATTTTCCCATAAGGAATAATGTAGTAACACCAACAAGTTCTAGCTTGTGTACTGAGTGTCAAACAAACAACTACCAGGACTACCAGGACAAATTTTCACGAGTACCAGGACTCAATTTTCATTGAGCACCAAATTCGAATACAGATCACATTTACTCATGAGTAGGTTCTATAACTTTCAGTTGGATTAAATTAGAAATATATCTTAAAAAACATTTGAAATCCTTTTCATCTATGAGATCAATATAAGGCTGCCTGACTTTACTCAACTAATACTAATGTAATTCTTTGAAGTTTCTTTTTTTTTTCTACAGTCACACATAAACTTCAGTTAGAATTTGGCAGGCTGTTCACCTATCCCTTCAGTTCAATAAGGTATTACATATGAATATGGTAATATGTCTACTTCCTCTTAAGCCTCATGCATCATATCAATAATTTTGTAAGTGAGCAATTGATAATATTAAGTTTTAAAAACAACTGTGGAATGTTTCCACCATTAAGATACATAATTATGCAACCGACTAGAGCAGTGGTCTCCAGCCTTTCTGGTTTGCGGACCGGCCGGGGAGGAAGGAATGGTTCCACATGAGTGACAGGTGAGCACTCCATTTTGTGAGTGGTGGACACAGATGTCTGCCACTTGTACAAATGGAGTTGCGTGTACGTGCTCGCCCACTGTTTCTGTGTCCTGGATGTGAATGGGCTGCAGCCTGGTAGTGGGTCACAGCCCAGGGGTTAGGGACTCCAGTCTAGAGTATTTCCTGGAGGAAATATATGCCTATCTTTTTAAAAAAGGAGTGTCTTTTCTGAGCTTTTGGTCATTGTTTAGAAAGTTATTCAGTACTACCTATTCCTTTAGTTTTCTATATCTGACTGATATAGTCAGATGATATGCAATAAAACATAAACATAAACATATAGGATCATTTAGTTAAGTTCAGTAAGTAGCAGCTGCGGATATGAAAACACTTGGGAATTGGATGCTTTTGTTTTCATTTAGTTTATTATGGACATAAATTCATTGTTAAAGCACGTGGATTGCTAAATATTAATTTTGATAATTTTAGCAATAAGCTATCAATATTATACTGCTGGGACTCCCAATGTAGGACATAGATAATCTAATGTACGTATTTGAAACTGACCTTATGGTTCACCAGGCCTTTTGTCCATACTATCTTTTAAAGTAGTTTTGGTAAATAAAGGAGTGGAAGGGGAAGGAGAAATAGTAGCAGTTGCAGTTTGATCTTGAAT
This sequence comes from Grayia smithii, assembly GCA_032468115.1. Classification (NCBI taxonomy): domain Eukaryota; kingdom Metazoa; phylum Chordata; class Lepidosauria; order Squamata; family Grayiidae; genus Grayia; species Grayia smithii. The sequence goes on from JANHFM010007156.1 coordinate 30,244, forward strand.
ATGCTGGGGAATTAAGGCAACCTCACAGTTGCATCAACACTGATTGTGCAAATAAATGAAACTAAAATTAATATTTTTTTTATATGAGAAAATTTTAAATTGATGGGAGACTTTGGCCAATTCATTATTTCTTAGCTCATCTCATTTCACAGGGTGGTTGTTGTCACGAAAATCGAAGGCAGAAGGTATATTTACCACCTTGAATTATGCATAAACATGGCATAAAAATCTAGCAACAACAGCAGTACTATATAAAGTCCAACAAAAATTCCACCAAAGAATTTTGCAAGCTTTTTAGTTCTCAAAATTTTGAAAACTTTTTTTTTTAGTTTTTGGAGGCGCACACAATCAAATGTCCAGTTCAGATGCTTTTTAATGTTACCATTTTAGAATCCATGCTTTTGGAAAATCTGGGATACTTAAACCTTCTAGGGCTTCCAGGTGATGTCATTTTGGTCATTTGATGGGAAGTTCAACTAGAGGCTGCCAAGTTAGGGAGTGCTATGATATAAATATATAAGTGTAAACATTTACAGCATGGTACACAAAATTTCCCAAATGTAACATTATGAGCACTCATTGATAATAATTTAAATATCCTAGAGTTTGTTTTTTTACAAATCTCAAACCTTTGAGACTTTTCTCATTTAAAAACTTACTCAGTTAACAGGTTACATTTTTTCCCTTCAACTCTGCAGGGATGCTACTTTTATTTTCAAGTATTCATACTGAAAGTTTATATTGAATCTATCAATTGGAGAAATAACTTTCTTGTATTTTCATGCATTAAACAAGTACTTTATCACTGTACAGAGATTGGTTCCATTGCTGGTAAATCCGTACCTTACCTTTAAATAAAAGTTCATGCATATAGGTTCCTACAGTGACTAAAATCATCAATAGTATATATCTCTGTCATATATATGTTTCTCAGTGTATTTAGCAGAAAACAGAGTAGAGTGGAAAATGAGAAGCGGTCAAATAATTATTAAAAAATACAAGCTCATTTCTGAAATGCTCTGCTGTCCTATTGAGTAAGAGCACTAGGGCAGTTATCCGAATGTTTTATTTGCTAATACATTTAGCTAACAGGTTTTGCATTATCTTTGCCCTCTGTTGTTCAGGCCACTATTTATGAATTGCAAAAATTTCCTCTGGATTTAGTGGGCCTCATTCCTGTATAAACATGCAAAGGATTACAAGCCATAGATCTATAATGGTGGAAATTGAAACCTGCATTAAAGAAAATTCATGAACTACAGGGCAGAATGGACCCCTCCATAGCTCAGATTGTCAGCAAATCTTAATAATTGTAAGAAATTGGGCCAAGGTCTAGAAAGGGATGGGAGTTAGAATTTAAGGGGTGCATGCATACCAATTAAATTATGAATTTCTACTGTGTCTTAAATATTGCTGATCTTTCTTTGAATCTTTGTGTATACTTGTGGTTTCTAATATAACACATCTACAGCAAATTTCCACATCCAGTTCTGATGTTATTTAGTAATTCTAGTTTCTTTTTCTGTATCAAATCTGGAATACCTCTTTGAGAATAATGAAGCAAGCAATGTGGTAGAAAGTATGCGATTGTTTTCAGCCTCAGTTTAACATTTAAGTTTTATAATTTCTTAGTTAATGAAACCTAGGGTGGTGCAAAATGTTACGTACATCTTCAATTAAATATTTACATTTACGTTGCTGTTCCCTACCATGGTTTATTTACGGATTTAACAACATGAAAGTGAGTTCATTTCCAGGGCCACCACTGAATTATTGCAGATTACATAGTTATAAATGGCAGAAGAAGGAACCCTTTCCCTGTGCTGTAATGTTGTCAGGGCCCTGAGGCTGTTGGCTTAGTTCATGATGTATTGTACTGCTAGCATTTCAGCTCTCTCAGGGGAATGTTGGTCCTACTATAAGGTCAGGAGTTAACTACTTGTATTTTAGCTGGGTACTGCTATCAATACGGCTCCTATGGAAATCTTACTTGACGTCATTTTTTTTAATCCTTACTACTGTAAATAGATTTAATAAAAATCACTAAGAACATTAGAATGTTGCCTGTATTATTAGTTGCCACTTCCAGCCAACAACCTATCCATTCATTAGCAGAGAGTTTTGGAAATCTCACTTGATTACTTATGCAGTCAATAGCAAGGGTTGTCTGCATTCGTAATTGTTTGATTTTATGGTCCCTTCTTTAAACAAACATTGTCTATGATAATGTGATGCCCTGATAGATGGGAAAGGTTTTGTCTGTGAATATCATTTAGATAATTAAAAATGACAGATGAAATCGCCTGCTGTCTTGACCTGTACTTTGTTCCCTCAGTGATGCTGAAGAGATGCTGATTGCTGTCAATCAAAACCCATTGGAGGTTTGTAAATTCTGACTGCTGTGAACTCTGACCCTCTATGTTGTTCTGAAATAGATAATAACCTTGAAATTATATTAGAATTTAAAAATGGCTTCACCAATGGGACATGCTATATATACTTTTTATAGAAGACGACTACCTAATGTCATTGTTTACTCCAGAAATTCAGCAGCAAAAGTCTAAATGATTCGCAAGTTCATAGTGCAGAAGATGATCTTCTATTAATATATAGAATAATTTCATTCTGTGTGTATTATTGTGTTTATGTATTCCAAGCTTTTAAAAATCCTTTCATTTGAGAATATTATTTTAATCATTGATTTTGCTGCATTTTATTTCATAATATCTTTTATTTATTGTCTATACCAGTTATATAGCAGTCCTCTGGGCATTTTTTTAATGATGGTTTGAAATATAACCAATAGAAAGAATACTAACATATTCAAGAGGTAAAAGAGAGAGCACACATTTTTCCCAATGGAAGTCAATAATAACTAAGAGCAGTGGAGGCTAGGGCTAAACTTCCTATGCATTTATGATTTTTTCTAGGAAAATGTTTTCCCCATTTTGTTCAGAACCATCTGGTAGAAATCATATTTATAATGTGGATTACTGTCAAGCACATCATTCTGAAAACTATTTTTTTTAATTCTATTTTGTGAAACTTTTGATGCTTCTGTCATATAATAGGCTACTTTAATTGGCTGTATAATAAGATGAAAATTTTGTTTAAAAGAGTGCAAAGGGGTTAAGAAATAACTCCTGTCCCAAATCTGGGACAGATATATTTTCCTCACCCTCTTTGTATTTTTAGACTACATTGTGAAATAATAATGAGTTTGGGTATGTGTATTTTGAACAGCTTCATGAACTGTATATTCTTACATCAGTGTGATGGTAATAGTTTCCAAGCAAGGTGTAATAAGAGATTTTAGAGATCCTTTAGAGTTTGTTTCCTTCCATTGTTCTTGTCCTTCCCTATGGTATTTTCCAAAGCACCAGAAGGCAAGATAAGAAACAATGGATGGAAACTAATCAAGGAAAGAAGCAACCTGGAATTAAGGAGAAACTTCATAACAGTGAGAACAATTAATCAGTAGAACAGCTTGCATTCAGAAGTTGTGGTGTTCCATCACTGGAGGTCTTTAAGAAGAGACTGGACAGCCACTTGTTTGAAATGGTATAAGGTCTCCTGCTTGAGCAGAAGTGGAGTAGAAGACCTTAAAGTACCTTCCAGCTCTATTCTATTCTATCTCTCCTAACTCTTACACTCTTTGCTTGCTGTTTGAAATATGTTTCTTGTTAAGAGCTGAAGGATGAATCAAAAGCCAGGATTATAAAGTAATCTATAATGTAGGAACAAAGGAAAGCAAAGGAATCGCCGGTTATCATATATGCTCCAGAAGTGTGACTAAGTGTCCAGCCATGTTCTACATACATAGCTAAAAGATCTGCCTTTGGCAATATCATCTTGATGAACTTTGTCCTTTAACCCTGCATATAGTCTCCTCGAAATGGAATAAGTAGTTTATAATATACACTCACAGAAACACTGAAGAATCAAAATATTCAAATTATTTCTTTCCAGAGAAATTAGCAAACATATTCTACTAAGGCATTAATTATCTCATGCAAAGCAAAGATTAAAATATAGAAGTCAGTTAAATGTAAGCCAGTTTAAATAAGTTATTGAATAGAAAGCTAAGCATGTAAAGTTCCCTATATAGTTTCAGAACTCAGCAGTTACACAAATATAGATGGTCTGTCAGTTTGAACAAGAGATGTTCAAAGAGGCTATCTGGGAATTTAAGAGAATTGAGGAAAGAATTGTGATAAGGAAGTAGAATAGAATAGAATAGAATAGAATTCTTTATTGGCCAAGTGTGATTGGACACACAAGGAATTTGTCTTGG
>JANHFM010007158.1:41440-53195 GCA_032468115.1 Grayia smithii
ATTAGCGTTCTGCGCATGCGCAGAGCGCTTTTTTGCCGAATTTTTTAAAATAAATTTTTCTGCGCATGCGCGGTAGCGCGGTTTATGCGTGCGCGCTTGCTTCGCTTGCGCACGCAAATTTTGCGCGTGCGCACGAAGAGAACCGGTAGCGAAGGTGAGTGGAACCCACCCCTGAGCTAAACCTGCTCCATTCCTGTACAGACTGCAACTTGCAAATATTTTTTTGATTGCTAACTAGTAATCTGTGGAAGAGGGCGTACAGTAAAGCCAAAGAAATCAACCAATTGCTTTGATTATACTGAGCTGCACATGCAAAATTGACATAGCACTATTTGGGTAGGTGTCATAATAGAGGCACTACAGTAGGATAAGAATTGGAAATGGGAACAGCCCATTTCCTGCCAGTATATATATCTGCCAATCTAAGAGTGAGTGGATAGTACTTTAATTCACCAGTGGGAAAAGTACTACATAAAGCATAAGGAAAAGCAGATTAGGTAACAAAGAAATAAGTTTATAAGGCTGAGAGCCATAACTATATTACATCTTAAGAATAGATCTCCAGATCTTTGTGAACATTGCATTAATGACTAAGTAATACTTTCCAAATATTCAGCCCTAAAATACAGTTCGGAATAAAAGGTAAAGATTTCCCCTTGTTCAGTAGTATCTGACTCTAGGGAGTGGTGCTCATCTCTGTTTCTTAGCCAAGAGAACTAGTGTTGTCTGAAGACATTTTTGTGGTCATGTGGCTAGTATGACTATGTGCAAGATGCACAGAATGCTGTTACCTTCCCACCAAAGTGGTACTTATTTATCTACGTGCACATGCATGTTTGGAATTGCTAGATGGGCAGAAGCTGAGCCAAATAATGGGAACTCACCCCATCACATGGCACTCAGAACTCAAAGCCGGCCTGTCAGCTTTCCAGCTGACAAACTCTGTGCCTCTAACCACTGAACTATTCTGCCCCCTATAACAGCTCACAAAATTTTTCTTATTAAGGCAAAATGTAAGCTAGTAAATGAGATGAAATTATCTAGAAAACTTCATGAAGCAGGTCTTACTAAAAAAAAAAATAGTGATCTCCAGCACTGCAGAATCTAGAACTAGCTACATAGTCAGCACAAGATTGAATAATAAACTTTTGCTAATTATTTTTGTTGAGTGATTTACTCCAACATTTAAACTTAGGAGTCTAAAAGTTTGATTTCATGTTTCCAAATGATACAAAAAAGTTAGTAATCATCCAAGGACTTAAGACTTCTGGAGGAAAAAAAATGATCTTCACCTTTGTTGACAGTATTAAGAAATGTTCTGGTCTTTATTTTTAATAAACCTGCTTCTATACAAAGGGCTGAACTGAGCATATAGCAGTCCACGTCAAACAATTTTCTTTAAAAAATTGATTCCGCTTTCTTCTAAGTGGCTGTTATGGACTCTTCCAAATTCACCATCATACAAAATGTGAGCTAGGTATTTAGCGACAAAATGCTTATTTGCAGCTGGGGTGTAATAGGCACTTCTATTGTACAGAGAAATGACATCTAACTGCAATGCTTTGGGGAGCATTGTATGCAACAAAAGTAACTGCCTGTGGAGTGAAAAATCACCCCAGATGTTTAAAGCATGCCACCTGCTCTATTTACTGACCGATAACTATACAGGTTAGCTTTTTTTTAAATCTTTTAGAAAAAAATATAATCTTTGTTTTGCCAAAATATATTTGCAAAATTTGTTTTCTTTAATAAAATGTTAAGATTTAGACTGCCATCCTTAGACCTATTGCTGAATGAGGGAGAATTACTATGTCTCACCATAGAATAATTACAATATGCATATTTTTGGTGGATGAAATTCCATTTTAATTAAACACTCAATATTAAATATAAAATTTAATTCAGATGTGGTTAGTATATATTTTTACCAAATGGTAAAGGGCCTAAAGGGAAAATAACTGGCTAAATTACATCTTACCCTCAGATAAACATTGTCATAGGATTTATAGATAAGACTAAGTAAAGAATAGTGAATTATAGTGGTTTTATGTTTATCCATAGTTTGTAGTCAGCCATTTTCCTCAACCATGTGTTTTCTGAATCCAGCATACATTTCTGGCATACATTTTACAGACTGTGTTTAATAGATAGACTGGATGATAATTAGCAGTATTGTCTCTGTTGTCCTTCCGAATATCCTGATCTGGATGGTTTATGATAATGGATTCCAGATATAAAAAGTGAATAGATTTCAAATCTCTTTAAAATATTTTTAATTATCTTATATTTAGTATCTCATACATATTTACATGGGATTATTTCCTACTTCCTCAATAGGACTTCGTTTGGAACAGGTGTACGCAAGATTGTGCTGCAAGAATTATAATTCTTATAATACCTTTATTCACCAACTCTCTCTTCTTCATTTTTATTTTAAAAGGAAAAGTTTACAGGGTATCCTTAAGTAATATCTTAGAAAATTCTCATGGAACAATTACAAAATTGTTGATTTCTAGGAAGAAACAGCGGACTGAAGATAGTTTCACTAAAAATGGAACTGATGATAGCTGTAAAATGAAGATCCACTGAACAGATTGGGTTTTCATAATTCCTTTCTGGACAAGGACAAGCCTTGAGATTGCCCACAAGTGCTTTGAACAGTTGCTCTTCATAAGGAGATTGCTAGACATTGTCTCCAGCTCATTTTGAGTCCTGGGAGTTGAGAGAATGTCATCTTTGTTTGAACAGTGGTTGGCGCCTTTATGGATACAGTGCATGGATTGATAAACTTGAAAACACTGAGTTTCCTTCAATTTTAGTGAAAGGAATTTAAAATCCAAGTCTAAGGACACTAAATAAATAGGAAAAGGATAACTGGAATGTTGAATTTGGAATGTTAAAACAGACTAAGAGTACAAATGGATTTGAAATAAGATTTTTAGATTAATCATAAAAATCCTTTCAGTGGAAAAAAAGTTTTGTTTTGAATTCTTTAAAAAAATGAAAGGATGGGACTTTGAAGATTGGACACTAGAGGGAACCAAAATTACCCAAAATTACAATTAAAGGATAACACTTTACTTACTAATACAGAATGGACACAAATCATTTTAAAATTTGATGTTTTTGAAGGATATTTGTGAACAATTTGTGAACAATGTCCAGGAGTTAATTTTAAGAATGTCTGACATTATTGATAGATTGCCTTTAAAAGATTTTATTGTAGAGGAACAAGTTTTATCAGATAAGACTAAGAGTGATCTAAGAGTGGATTTAAAAATAACAGACTACAAGAAAGATAAAGAAAAAAATGCTGCATTTAATTGGTTCTACAAATTAAACTGGCTGATGCCTTAATAATTAAACAGAATGTACACATAAGAAACAAAAATCTGGATAATATTGTATTTACAAAAAAGTTGTTAAAATTTTGAAGACTATTGTAAGAAGGAAAAAAGGGAAAAAATGAAAAAAAAATCAAATTCTCAGACCTTATTTGAAGGGATTAGAGATTAAGATTATTAAAAGTAATAGGAAGAAATATAAAGTTGATTTATTTGATCAAGATTTAAATAGATATGCTGTTATCTCTGATAATCCTTAATAGACTTTTTGCTCACAAGGACTGAATGATGATCTTTTAAGAATTAATTTATAGATAATGGATGAGTATGGGAAGAAGAGATCATTTGTTGCATTTTAAGAGAAGGTAATAAGTTGTTAAATTTTTTAATACTTGTGATGAAGGGGGAAATCATTTTTATGTATTTTTCTTTTTTAAGTTAATTTTTTTACAAACATTATAATAATGTTATATTATATATATATATGAAATACTATTTAAAAATTATGAATATGTTGATTCTGGCATGACAGCAATGACAGGTGTTACTGCTCATGGGAATGCAATAATGATTGATATGTTTGATTCCATTATTATTCCTGCTAACCTTGACATTCCTAAGGGATCATTCTTGCTTCATTGAAAGCAAGGGAGCAGTGGCCTCTTTTATGGTGCTTGTTCAAGGGAGATTATGTTTCTTTAATTCTTTTTCCTCCTGTATCATTCCTGTTCCTTCCCTGTCTTCTCCAAGCAACAGACAGCTTTCCAGTGTTACACATTCTATCAAGCTACTGGGGCCTGGAATTTGACAGCTTCCTGATAAGAGGCCTGCAATTCTCTTTATCTCTCCTGTGTGAATTAGCTTTGCTTTAACACCTTTGTCATATGCTCCCTCACCAATGCCCCCCTTTCCTGACACCCCCAGTCAAAGGGGAAGCTGACAGATAAAAAATCTTCTCTGGGGCTAAGATTCTAATTAAACACCTCACCTGCCCATAGCACATTCCCGCCTGGAATTCAGGATTAGTTTAACCCTGGCATAAATGCTTCTAAGTCCTTTTCTTTTTCTTTTACCCTCTATATTTGCTTCATCTGCAGCCTTGTCATCTGGGGCAGCAAGCTCTTTAATACTGGGAAACTGAACAAATGTAAGTAAGACAGATTTCCAGTTACTTCAATTCATTTAAAACTGTTCATTGTCAAAAAGAGGAGAAGAGAGAAGCAAATCAACAAACCCAAATTATACTTTGTTGAAAAGGACTATAAAGAAAAGGTAGCATGGTGATATGTAACAGCCTGCTGTGGCAGCAAGAAATAGGCAACTATGATCAATGACAGAAGAAATAAATGGCCCACACTTGGTGGTTTAAATTCCAATTCCTGGTTAATCTCTCAATCGTTAAATGGTGGTTCAGTTTCTTAGGCTACCCTGTACTAAACTAAGTTGATTTTTCTTTTTGCTTTGTGCAAATTGTGAGAATATCAATTCCTTCCCCAATTTTTAACAGAATAGTGAAAAGGACACACTAGTTTTATACAGTAATATAACTTCTACTGCATCATTTATGAATGAACATCTTATTATTTGCAATCTCTCAAGTTGTTTTGATATCTGATATAGACACATAATTCATCAGTGACTATACATGGAAATTTATAAGTTTGTTATAAATGGGGAAAAGCAGTCATGTATAAAGAAGAGTTGTCAATCCATTTTATTGGGACAAATGAATATAAATGAACATTACCATGTTATCACTGTAGCTATGCCAACCATGATTTCCTCATTTAATTAATTATTGTAGACCCGAGAAAAGGAGAAAGAGAAAATACATTGACTTATTCTAACAGGAATTAGTTGTTTAGTTATTTTGCCTTACCTATATATATATTGAATTTAACTGTTCATTCGTATGTTTTACTGGTATTTTTTAAAAGAAGAAAAGTTCTCACAACTATCAATCAAGACCAGGGGTGAAATTTGACCACCTTGGCCCCGCTCGGCCGAGGCGGTAGGAACAATTTGAATTGGTTCGCAAAACCGAACTGATTAAAATCTCCCTCCCTGCAAGCTGCAAGCCTTTGCACATTGTTGGCTGGGTTTCACCAGCACATTGGCTTGAGGGGTTTCAGCAGTGAAGCAAGCAACCAGCCATGCTCGCCTTCTTAATGCCCAGAGAAAGAGCCAAAGCCACTGGAGCAACTGCACTGCAGCAAAAGCCTCTCGACCAACTTGAAGAGAGAGAACTCCTGGCTTTTCTGGCACTACCACCATCCCGCTCGGCTCCCTGCCCGGATGTTATCACGTCCCATGCGCTGACCCTCCGTGCATTCGCAGAAGGTTCTGTGCATGCGCAGAAGAGGCACACACAAGCCCAGTGAGTGCACACATGCACACTCACATCTCCGAGCCAGTAGCGAAGGTAAGTGCATTTTACCTCTGATCAAGACATGATGAAATTATGGCACCAGGTCAGCTAAGCCTATTTATAACACTGTGTTTCCTTTTACCTCAATTCTGACATTTGTAATGAGCATGCAGGCCTAAGATCTTTTTGGTCATCCACACTTTAATGCTGATACTGATCACAGCCTACATGATTTTGACAATGAGATGGCTAGGCTTATTTTTGTCTCACGGAAAATGGGTTTACAGCTTGCTTATATCAGTTGTACTACCTAATGGTGCTTCTCCTAGGTCAGTGGTGACGAATCTTTTTGGCACTGAGTGCCCAAACTGGAACATGTGTGGGGACCGGAGTCCTGGAAACTCAAGGAGCAGCTGGCCGGGGTGTATGCACATGCTGGCCAGCTGCTCTTTCGGGTTTTGGTACACAGATGCATGCCAACCAGCTGGTCTTCATATATGCTGGAGCATCAGAAACCCGAAGACCAGGTGACCAGTGCGTGCCTGTGCATTGGACAGCTGGTCTTTGGGTTTCTGGGGCTTTGGTATGTGCAAAGATCAGCTGGCCGGTGCATAGGAAACTAGAAGAGCAGCTGGCAATGGTGCGCGTGCCCACAGAGAGGGCTCTGTGTGCCACTCTGCCACATGTGCCATATATTCGCCATCACACTCTTAGGTGCATTCTATTGCCAGTGAGATCAGCCACTTAGAACTATCCTTCCAAAAGAAAACATTTATCAAAAACAGGACCTTATTTCTGGTTGCCCGAAAGTTATAAAATATATGCCCTTAAGGTGTCTGTTTGTCTTTTTCCTGCTTTATTTGTGGAGGTAGAAGACTATTAAATTCTACCAAGTAATTGTATCATCTGTATGCCTTCAGAATGCATTTTCTTTTCTTTTCGTCTTTTTGAGATTGGTGTAAAGTAGGTTTAAATTATTGCTTTTATTTTAAATGGATTTATTTTGTACTTTACAGTTTCTTGTGGGGTGGGTAGGGATAAATTACTTTGTCACAAAGGTTGCTGTTGTTGTTATGAAGCCTGAAAATGTAGCAAATAAATAAATCCCCACATTTTTTACTTTAGCAAAACCAATTTTCATTATGTCTTCCCATATTATCTTACCGAACTATTCTGGCACTGTACACTTGAGCTATTGAAGCGAAGAGCAGGTACACGATGAATCACTCCTTGGATATTGAGAACACATTCATATCCACGCTGGCCAGATTGCGGTTGGGGTAAATTCCTAGCTTTCAGTGTGATGGGCTTCACTTCACCAACAGGGATCAAAATTTCTTCTGTAGGAAATAACTGTGGGCAGTCCTGGAAAATACAAACAGAAAAAAAGTTATTCAGATACAGATGTGGGCTTTTGTATTCAGTATATTTGAAGTTTGATATAGAATCTGAGAAGCAATATCTCAGTAATGAAAACAATTACCCACTCTTGTGTCTATTTATTTCCCAAAAAAGTTGCATGAAAATTCTGTTAAGAATTAATTTTACTTCAAATAGTTAGAATTGTGAAAGATAAGGAGGGAATCAAGAGAAAAATGGCTTCTTGATTAAACTTCATTGACTGTATGCTGCATTATTAATGCTCCTAATAGTATCCCTCCTGGTCATGCTGCTACTGTCATTTCCTCCCAACAGCAGGAAATACTAGCCAAAAAGAAAAAAAAGAAAGAAAAGAAAAAAAGAAAAAAAGCAGTATGTATTTGGAAGGAAAACACCAATTAAATGTATTCGTCAACTGTATTTGAAGAATTCTTCCAACATGGCTTACAAACAACAGCAATGTTTTTTGGGTAATGTTTTTGATGATGAAATTATGTAGGTAAAAATGAAAGAAGTCAAATAAACCCAGTCCATTGCCATCTTAAATCCAAGAACGGTTATAGATGTTTGAAGAAAAAGTAGAGGGAAACAGTAAAGGGAAAGTCACTGTGTCATCCGTGCATTTTCCCCCATCACCACACACTAAAAAAACTGATATTCAGGGGCTATATCACATGCTTATTGAGAACAATTAAAAGTCATATAGAGGTCATCATTCATTTTTTATTTTAAAAAGCTTGATTTGTAACTATTGATAATGATGAGTCAAAGTGAGTACATACTAATTTCTCTTTGAAAAATTTCTCAATATAAGAGATAGTAACTCATCTATAACCAGGGGCAGGGCAGACTACCAAAATATCTCTAGATAAACTCAAAGCAAGATGTGAGTTAATCTTATATTCATCATCAGAGAATGAGATACTTGATGAATAAGTTGACTTCGAAGGCTGATGTTTTGGTGTAGGAGTGCTCTCAAGCAGGATCAGGCTGAAGCAGGGATGAAATCCACCAGGTTCTGACAGGTTCTGGAGAAATTTTGAGCAGTTTGGAGAACCAGTAGCAGAAATTTTGGGTAGTTTGGAGAACTGGCAAATACCACCTCTGGGTGACCCCAGAGTGAGGTGGGAATGGAGATTTTGCAATATCCTTCACCCAGGATTGGGGAGGGAATGGGGATTTTGCAGTATCCTTCCCCTGCCATGCCACTAAGCCACACCCACCAAGCCACACCACACCCAAGGCATGCCTACAGAACCAGTAGTAAAAAAAAATAATGGATGTTTCAGTGAAAGAAGATTTTTAAATTCTTCACTGAGAATTCACTGCTTGCCTAGGAGTAAGTAATCAAAAGGGACAGCTGGGAAAAGGAATATTCCTGAATAGATGTGCAAGAAAATCTTGTAACCAGGCACATTTTCATTTCTCATCTATTTGAATTCTAAGACATACAGTATATGCTTATACGGTTCAGTGCTTGTAGCTCAGGTTTAGACTGAATTGTCATTGATTTGCTGTCCTGGTAGAGGCAGGCCCATGCATAGTTTTCCAAATTAACATATTCCAAAGCCTTTCCCTCGCCTTTGAATGAAGATTTAGCCAGGGTTTCATTAAAATGGATCATGCTGGTTGCTGGTCAAGCACCCTAGTTTCTCTTGGGATACTAAAATACCTAGAGTGAGGATGCAAAAGCAATGGTAATAGTTGACTGGAGTTATTGGGATCCAACCTAGTCCTGTTCACATGTAATTTCTAATTAAGACTGGATTTTTTTAATTAAAAAAATACAGTTGTACTATATATCTTATTTAGTGAGTCTTTACCAATGTTTTTTAGTCAGATATATGTGCATGTACTTCACATTTCTGTGGAATGAGTAAAACAAATGAGTGGAACACACATCAAGAGTTTCCAATTGTTCTCAATATAATTTAGGTTTCTGTAAAAATAAAAACCTTTCACCTAAAAATCAGGAGAAAGAAGTTTATAATTTTTCCCATTTAACCGACACTGAGCTCCATTCCACTTAATGACACTCTTCAAATAGACAAGTATTTTCTTTTTAAAGAATATGTTCTATTTAGAGCTGAAATACGAAGCATTTTTCAAAATGACAGATATGAATTTTTGACAAATACACCAGTTAATATATTAATGTACTTTGAGAACTTCTTCAGTAATGCTTTATATCATTTAACTGGTTTCAAAAACAAGAATGCTGAAATATATAATTCAAAGCACTCGCAATTTTCAGAATAAATGACTCATGCAATTACAAAGCATGTCCTGCAGCATAATTTGTTAAGAGGAAATAAACACTCTACCATTTGCAAATTAGCACATGGAATTTTCATCTTATGACATCACAATTTGTACAATATTTTATTTTCCTGATATTACTTTTTCAAATTAAGAATTTATAGCACTTTTCAAAAGTTATATCCAGTATAGTGAATATTCTGTTCAATTTTTTTTCTTTTAGCTCCTGTTTAGCTCCTGTTAAAGCTTTATAGTGTGAAATATATGAAAGTATGCTGTTTTGTAGAAATTCCTTGATTAAGCTTATTGTGAAAGACCAATAATAATAAAAAGTAAAACCTAACACTTCTATGCAACTTGTAAAGGAATTGTGTCCCTTTATCCCCTAGATCAGTGGTGTAATGGGGAATAATTATTTCTATATCAATTTCCCTCTGGAATAACATCTCACAGAGATCCAGATGAGACTACCCTTGCTGGCCTCCTGTAAGACATTGAAGATTTGGTTATTGCCCAGGATTTGAGACAGGTGGTTACATAAGTCTTTGCTGGCTGAATTGAAATTAGACATGAAATTAGACCTTGAACATATATCTCTGTTCTAGTTATTATTTACATTTGTTTTTCTTTTGCTTTTAATCTTTTGGCTCACCAGCTGGGTCACTCTACTGTGAACTGGGTAGCTATGTAAATTGTTGGTCAAATAAATAAAATGGGGAAAAAATTTTCTAGAGCAAAAAGCATGTGGATAGTGATAATTTCTATTTTCTTTTAGCATACACCAGATCTGTAGAGTTGGAAATGTAACTTGCAGAAAGGTTTGTATTATTGGGTCCATGGAGAATATAATGCAGTTGTTTTTTTTCTCATTGCAAAGTTTTCATTAGGAGAAATATGTCAAATACTATCATCCCATAATTACAGTCCATTCTGAGAAATGGGAGAAATTGTTGGAAATTTGTACTGCTCAAAGCTCCAAAGATTGAAGTAATAAAGATTTAAAAGTGTGGAAGGAAAGGCAACATCATCACTGCAACAGAATACAGTCACACTAGTAGCCATTTTGACACAGCAAATGAAGTAACCTTGTAACCTTGGTTAACTTTGGAAAAGCAAAGGGGAATTGGACTTGATGAATGAGGGACCATTAGGGAATCCCAAATTTGTAGGATTTTTTTTAAAGTCCTGGAAGAAGGCAATGGCAAATCACTTGGGTACTGTTGTAAAAAAAAATACATTGACAGGCCCAAATAAGCACAAGAATTTTAGCAAAACTAGGGGAAATCTTTACTTCACTTGCAAATTACTATAATTACTTGTGTACAGATTACACATCTAGGCTTAATTTATTTATATAAAACTTTTATATAACCAACTGTAGGCAGCTCCCAATTGGATTTTGAAGTCTTTCAAGATTTATACCACTTTGTAATGCAATTTTTCATTCTCAGAAAAGTATAAAACTTAATTTAGTGATTTGGAGGACTCAACCAAATGCATACATTGCTCTTTTCAAATGTACATCAATGTATATATGGTTATGAAATAGTCAACTCTCAATTATAAAGAGATATTGGAGTATGAGTAGACTTGGATGTTCTATCACATACTTGATTTGCAGCTAATTTATATTATTGTTTCAGATGTTTGCCAAAATGTAACAAGAAAAAAAGACAATGAATAATTTGACTTGGATCTTTACTGGGCTATGGGTTTCAACTGCTAAAAGATCTAGGTACTTAAAGGTGAGGCAGATAATTTAAGTTTTTTGTTGATACTTCTAAAAATTATAATATGATTATAATTATAAGGATCTTCAGACCAGGCTGGAAACACAATCAGGTATTATTTAAACATTTCCATAGAAAAGAAATATACATTTAGTTTAGCCTTTTAAAATCTGTGAATATTCTCATCTGCCTGAATCTGTGCCACACATGTAAAAACACAATTTGTACAGAATGGCTACCAATGGAAGATTATCCCCAAATTTATGTGAATTAACAATTATCCCAAGAGGTTACATTTTAGGTTAGATAAAAATACACTGAACATTAATAAAAATATAATTTCCTTAAATGAGTTTATGCTCATTTATGTAGCCAAGATAACTATATACTGTATGCTACACAACACTAAAAGATGCTTATCGGTCTTTACCCTGAGCAGCTGTGGGATACTCTGATCATTGCATGATTCACCTTGTACCTCTTAAAGGCAAAGACTTAAAACCACAAAACCAACAATTAAATCAGTGAAGACCTGGACTGAGGAGGCAAAGTTAAAGTTACAGGCCTGCCTTGACTGCACTGATTGGAATGTTTTTGAAAGTACCTCTGCAGACTTAGATGAACTCACAGATACTGTAACATCATATGTCAGCTTCTGTGAAGACCTATGTGTA
>JANHFM010007159.1:0-16352 GCA_032468115.1 Grayia smithii
AAGGTCAGTACCCGGCGTATAAGATGACCCCCCACTTATCTGAAGATTTTAATGGGTTTAAAAGTCGTCTTATACGCTGGAATATACGGTACTTGTACTTAGTATAAAATAGAAATTAGATTTAAGTCTTAAATGATGAAAAACATAAATTGCTCTTACAAAGTATAGAAAAAAATTACAGAAGAAAACTAATGGTGCTCAAACTATCCTTTTTGCTCCCTGCCCCCACCAAATCCTACATTCTTTTATCTTCATTGGTTTGTTGAAGAGGTTAGGGAGGACATTATCTTCATGGTTTTTAATTTATTTCATTAAATTGAGTGTTGCCCAACTTCAAATGATTTTGGATGTCCCACAATACAATAAAAATAAAAGAAACAATCATCCACACACACACCCCAAAGTAAAGAATTAAAAGAAAAAACCTGGTGAAGCTGGTTGACACTTCAAAACATCCCACCAATATCTACCATCTATCAGAAGACTCTCCAGTCACCATACCCATGCGTTGTTCCTGGATGCTTCTGTACAGAATCATAAAGTACAGGCCAATTTTATTAAGAGGGAGGATTTTTGGCCAAATTAATATAATTTTTTAACTTTGTGGGCAAGTAGGCCTTTTTTGGTAAAAACTTGCAAAAGAACCTGAGCCATACTCTTAACTGTATGCCTTATCACATGGACTAGAATTTTTATTAGGTTTGGTTTTTTATCTTCTGCTCTGAAATCCAACTTTCAGATTGAAGTATCAAAGACCTAGAGTTTTTTAGAGATTATTTTTGCCCTCAGATAGAAAATACAATTGCTTCATGTCAGTTGTGAAGGTATATTGACAGCTACTTACCCAAGTGAAACAGAAGGATGTACTTGGAGCTGGAGATTAGGAATCTATCTCTTCCTTACTCACTTTAATAAGAAACTACTGCAATCTAAACATGCATTTGACATTTACATACATAGTAAAAAGTATTGGTATTTCTCTATTTTTTTTTCAGAGGATCCCAGTTAATCATGAAATACGTTGAAACTGACACGTCATCTACCAATCTTTGTTCTCTGGTCCATAGAGCAGACACTTTGCCTTTGACATAGGACTATATATTTTCTTGCAAATAATAAAACAAATGAAAATGACATGGGTGTAATTAGTGGGACCTAACTCAGTATTGCATAGTATAACTTTTTGAAATAACATCTGCAATCAGGCACTTTCTATATCTCTGTATAAGACATCTATTTCTCAACCAGCAATTTGTCCCATTTTTTTAATAGCAAATTGGTCCATTTGTCTTAAGTTTGATGGGTTCCTTCTCTGTTTCCATAGAGGTTAAATTGGATTCAGACAGGACTTATAAGAGGCCACTTCAAAACAGTCCAACTTTTATTTTTTAACTATTCTTGGGTTCTCTTAGATGCATATTTTGAATCATTACAGTGCTGGAGGACCCATGATTTGTGACTGAGACAGACCTTTCTAATATTGGGCATTATCTTGCCACCAGAAGATTTTGAAAATCTCATTTAATTGAGCTCTGCAGAGATTCAAGGCACTTGGTACTGAACCTCCTCCATGATTTACAATAGAAGTGGTGGGTTTTTTTTTCTTTAAGAGTATCATTTATTTTTCTTCAATGAATATAGAGTTGCTGATTTACAAAAAGTTCTAATTTTGTTTCATTAGGAAAATTCTTCCAAAGGAACTTGTGGCTTTCAACGTGCAATTTATCAAACTCTAGTCTGCCGTTTTTGTTTTCAGTGATGGATGGTTTGACTTGATATTGTTGCACCTTGCTCTTGGAGGTCAGCTGTGATCTGTTTTGAAGTTTTCCTGGTTCTTTCTCCCATCATTTTATACAATTATTCTGATCAGTCTAGGTCAATTTTCCCCTTGCAGCTACATCCAAGGTGGTTGGTTGGTTTCAAGTTTAATGAACCTTAAACTTGATACAATTAAACTAAACTTGATAATATTAACAGGTCAGAAGAACATGAAACTCTTTGTAGATGGTTTTGTAGCCTTTATCTTTAGCTTACTTGGCTTTTTCATTTCCTTTCTGCTTTTCTTTGCTTTCTCTGTTCACTATGCTGTGCACAGTGACACAAAAAACTTGAGTACTTTTCTCCATTGAGATAGGCTGAGTGACTGATTATGAGATTGAAGGCACCTGTGTTACTAATTAAAGTAAATAGTCTAGTTGAGAGATCAACTAAAAACTAATAATGTATTTTAATTTCTAAGGGATAGCAATGATTTCATTTATTTTAATTATAAGAATATGTCCATAATGCAAACTGTATTTTTTTCGGACTTTGGAATGAAGAATGGTAGATGCCATTTGCTGCTCTCAGCTTCAACTTACTTCCTGGCAAATAAGGATTTTTTGAGGAAAAGTAAACAAATACTGTATATAACTAGGTGCATATACATTAAACAATATTATTATTGAACCATATGAACCATGTAATGTAAAATATTACATGTAGCATTTAAAAATGTGTAGGGATAAAATCCAGTTAAAGTTATTAGGAAATTTAAATTTCACTTTCCTTTGAAAAAATTGTATACAACTGATAACTTATTTTAAAGCAAACTGTTGACATATAAATTGATCATGTTCCTTGATGTTTATGGACTAAACTAGCTTTGAACAAACATGTGACAGCATATTTCCTGTGGGTACTTGACATACCATATTTTTCACACTATAAGATGTACTTTTCAAAAAAGTGGGTGGAAATGTCTGTGCATCTTATAGAGCAGGGGGAGAGAGGTTAGTGTGGTACTGCCTGTCACCACTGCCGCCATTCGCTGCTGTTGGGGAATGCTGGAGCCTTTACTGCCAAGCAGCTGATCGGCATACCACAGTTCAGCTCAGCTGAACCACTGCCGCCACCACCGGAAAACACTAGTGCCTTCTCTGCCAAGCAGCTGATTGGCAGTTGGAGCGGCCTCCTGTAATACCACTGATCAGCTATTCTAGGCCGATCCAACTGCCAATCAGCTGCTCGGCAGAGAAGGCACTAGTGTTTTCCGGTGGTGGTGGCAGCTCAGCTGAGCTGAACTGTGGTAGGTGCAATGGAATGGAGCCTTGACGAGCCACATACTGGGGCTGCAATAACATGCTGAAGCTGACGAAGCTGTTTGCTGCAAGGACACAAGACAGATGAATACTGGATGGATGCTGGGAGGCAGAGTTAGATTTTTTTTTTCTTGTTATCCTCTCTAAAGTTAATGTGCGTCTTAGGGTCCAGTGTATTTTATAGTGTGAAAAATACGATAATTCTACATCATGAATTAATTCAAAGAAATCACTTTTTTAAAGTTAATGATGTATAGAAATTCTGCCCTCCCCGATAGATCCTTGTTGATTTGTTTTCTTGGCAAGGGAAGAATTATAGACTTTGGATTATTGTTTAATCGTGGAATTGGTGAATAAGAAAATATCTATCTCATTTTGTACTTTATTATTGCATCTTGTTATACTATTTCACTGGAGATGAGGAAACATCTCACATGTATGCTTCCAGTTGGGTGTATTTACCTCTTAATTTTTTTCCAAAGTAAATGTTTCAATTTGACGTCTGTTCTGTGTATTTCTGGTAAGTTTACCATAGAACAGTTCTGGTGGTTCTTTAGTTATTTAGTTGTCTTTAAGAATATCTAATTATTCAGTTTTTCACAGATCCTGTGGTATATTTTAAATGTCTTAGATTTTAAATGTTTTTATGCATATAGACATCGTTTATAAGCCTTAACTATAGTTTAAAAATTATTATTCTAATTGCTGTATTACCGTTATGCTGATTTTTCATTGCACCATCCTGAAACACAGGATACTGTAGTTACTCTTTGATTAAACAGAGTAATGTTTGCATTTGTTGCACTCTTCTGTGCAATTTACCTATGAATAAGAGAGGGGAATTTCAAGCTCAGATATTTGTATGTTCTGTATATGATCAGTGCTAATATTCTTGACTTCACAGGAAATTTATAGATTACTTTAATGCTCTGGGATAAAATTTTATTTTTTTCTCTATAAGGTCAGTCGAACGTACTGCTGTGGAACTTACAGAGCAGGTCCGATGAGGCAGATCAGTCTTGTTGGAGCAGTAGATGAAGAAGTTGGAGACTATTTTCCAGAATTTCTTGATATGTTAGAAGAATCTCCATTTCTTAGAGTAAGTACTAAAGTTTTGCTTCTTCTTTTGCTGATTTAAGTTTTAACTAATGTTAGCACTGAATTGGTGGTAGAATAAAAAGTGATAAAGCATTAATAAACATTAAGAGAATAGTTAAATAGTTTCCTAGTTAACATTTGTGTTTTTTGTCTAATTTTATTGCATGACAGAATGAAATAAATTATACTGGAAACATAAAATTCTTAATAACTGTGCAAAAATTATATTTTAATAAAGAAATTGATCATCTGTTTATAAGATGTCTAAAGTACTTCATGTTGCTAGCTGACTAGTTTTCTTTTGTGATATACAGATGACTTTGCCTTGGGGTACTCTTTCGAGTCTCAGACTTCAGTGTAGGTCACAAAGTGATGATGGGCCCATTATGTGGGTAAGACCTGGTGAACAGATGATTCCAACAGCTGATATGCCAAAGTCACCATTCAAAAGGCGCAGGTAATCTTTATAGCTTGGGAGGAAATTTATAACTCTAAATTTTAATTGAATTAATCTCATCAGCAAAATTGGCTTAGTTTATTATTCTGACAACTTTCTGAAACTTAGTTGACATATATGTAGTAGTAAACTTTCCTTCCAACATAGCTTAACTCGTGATAATTTTGTACATATTTTTTTGTAATGCTGTCATTCTTTTCCCCCTCTGTCAGTATCATACATTGCATGATAAACTCCCAGGATGCAGGTTTATGTTAGGGAATGCAATAGATATTGATGGAATATCTATATAAATTAAAACAATAGGTTTCAGTTCAGTGCACCTAATATAAACTTTATTTGATTTAAAATATATTTCCATTCAGGTACTTAAAGCTACTTTCATATTGTCATGCTGCTATATTGTTTCTGTAGATGGTAAAACATTAAAATGATATTGAACTGCATGAAATCATTAGTGTTGTAGAGCAAGACAGTGAAGATTATGTCATAGCTGCACATTGTTACATTATTAGTTAGTTTGATATCCTGTCTTTACTTCAGGAGCTCAAGGCACTGTGCATAGCATTCTAGTGTGGGTTTCCCTGGGGCCTTTGAACTCTCAATTTGCATCAGTCCTGGTGAAGGTTCTGGAAGGCTGCACACTGCCAACTTTTAAGTTCATTGAATTTCTGCGATGTAAGCATTTGTTGTCTGTGTATTATATTTAAGCTGTGAAAAAGTTGAAGTTATCTGCAGCATTTTTCTTTCAAAAGGCCTACTAATAGTGCATAGAATAATCCCTGGTATATAATATCTGCATAAACTTTTTTTAAAAAATGGCCTTTTATTGTTATGCGTTCCTTCTTTTACTGTTTTCCATTTTAATTTATACTGCATTTGAGTACATTAGAGTTAAATCACCACTTATATAGTGCCTGTATAATGATGTGGAAAAGTTAGGATAGCTGATTTTCTGTTTTTATGACATTTTTTGTATTTCCCTTATAAATTTAATAATTATCTTCTTTTTCATTCCATTTCATAGATCGATGAATGAAATAAAAAATCTCCAGTATCTACCTCGGACCAGTGAACCCCGTGAAGTTCTCTTTGAAGACAGAACAAGAGCGCATGCTGATCATGTTGGGCAAGGGTTTGATTGGCAGAGTACAGCTGCTGTTGGAGTTTTAAAAGCTGTGCAGTTTGGTGAATGGTAAGAGCAGGGGTTTATAGCATTTTAAAATAGATATATGCTGATTTTTAACAGAACATATGTTATAATAATGTTTTTGTTACAAGGCATTTTTGCTATAAATTCTTAAAATCCAAATTACCAGGAAAATCTAATCTCTGAAAAATTCCCAGAATAGGGTTTTATTATGCAAAAGGAATTGCTTTCATAGTATAGTAGACTTGTTTGTAGAAGGATATTTTGAGATGGCATATTTTGGTATGAAGTCTTGAAATGAGGCCCATTGGAAAATCAATTCTGTGGAAGCTGCAAAAAGTATTTAATTATATGCCTCCATGAAACTCCAACAGTACTGGCTGTTGTTCTTTGTATACTTGTAAGTCATCTCCTTCATCAAATTGGTAATGGGGAGTAACGGTTGGATTAGACCAGTAGTTCTCAACCTCTGGGTCAGGACCCCTTTGGGGGCCGAACAACCCTTTCACAGAGGTCGTCTAAGACCATCGGAAAACACATATTTCCGATGGGCTTAGGAACTGAGACACCACTCCTCTATCCATCTCCAGGCGGGTCTGCCCACATGCACATGCACATCCACCCACATACAAGTACCCGGTGTGATAACATCGCGCCAATCCCATCACATGCACCCCATACAAATACAGGTGTATGTGATGGGGTTGGCGCCATAATGTACTTATGTGGACCAGTCACAAAATTCTAGCAAAATTATAGTTATAATTACAGTTATGAAGTAGCAATGAAATAATTTTTTGGTTGGAGGTCACCACAACATGAGGAACTGTATTAAAGGGTCAACGGCATTAGGAAGGTTGAGAACCACTGGATTAGACAGTGGGTTGCTGTGAGCAATTCACATTGTTGTATCACTTTCTCGGTACATGACCTCCTTTAAGTCAGGCTCCATTGTTGGGGCAAATCCAAGGAATAAATCTTTAATCTTAGCAAGCATTATCTTGTCTTTTGGGATTCTTTTTGATTTCTGAGTCTTAAGGTAAGGATGTAGACAATGTGTGTAAAGAGATGTAGATTATCACATTAAACCTTGACCTCCAGACCTATTAAATCACAATTGGTCCTATTTTAAGAAATATGATCAGTGTACACTTGCAAATGGGATCTCACTGCTTAAAGTGACAGATAGAAGAACTTGACTGAAGAAACCTTTGTGACTCTGGAGAGCTATATACCAGTATCAGACATTCTATGTTATGGAAGTGGCTCTATTATATGACATTTTTCGAAATGGCTAATGCTGCCTTCCTTGAAAGATGTGGTGATGTGCCTCCTTGATCAGGCTGCTGTATGTCACTGTCAGTCCTAATGGAGTATGGTAGCATAAAAATATAATATGGAAACAAACTATCTTAGAGGAAGGGAAAATAAATTGTATTTTATATTTACATGAGTTTACATATCACATAATATATAGATAAAAAGGAAATATTTCCTAGAGGTTGACCATCAAAATGAGAGAGGAGGTACATTGTTTTGCTATTGAACATATGGAATTTTCAAAGTTTAACTAATATTTTCAAACATATTTTTACAATCTTCATTTCTCCAGGAGTGACCAGCCTCGTATAACCAAAGATGTTGTTTGTTTTCATGCTGAAGATTTCACTGATGTAGTTCAAAGACTTCAGTTGGATCTGCATGAACCTCCAGTATCACAGGTAGTCTTTTATTGTGCTATACATTATTTCCAGTTAAAATGCTGTTATTTTTTTCCTGAAAGTTTTCTCTGTTAATCCTTGATTATGAAATAAAGTCTCCAGAGTAAGACATATATGCTTGAAATGCATAAATAAGTGGGGGTTGGGAGGTGGATTAGGTAACGTTTCTTTAAAGAGAAACAGAGCTCCTCAAACTAGCATAACCCCAGCCTCTTTTAAAAAGAAGTTTCCTCCTTGTTTTCTTTCCAAGAGAAGAAGCCAGCAATTGTTTGTGAGTAAGACAGGTTTTGCCTGGACTTTTATCTGTAAACTTGTCCATTATTTTTCAGCAAAGATTGAACTAGTATGAATAATAGAAGCAAAATTTCTTAAGCTTGGTTCAGGCTTTAAAACATATTGATTTCAGAAGACATTTTATATTTAAATATTTGCTGTTTTAAATAGGTTTTTGCTATGCTTTTAAGATACTTTTATTTTATTTATTTGTGTGGTATTGTTCTAAACTTTTTTGAAAAGCAAGATATAGGTAAATTCTGAACAGAATATCTGGTTCTAAGACATGCTTAGATGTTCATTGTGATAAGAAAGGCCAAAAAAGCATTGTCATACTTGGGTTAAATTTAAGATTAAAGCTTTTGACAGTTCTTTAACTTGGTCCCACTCAATATAAAAATATTAGTTATAATTGTTTATTAACACTCCAAATTTTTGATTGATTGTCTCCTATTAGAATGGTGATTTCCTTTATTTTGATCTATTAGCATAGCAGTAGTTTCAGTATATGGCTCATGGAATGTGTCATTTAGACTTCATGTTGACTTCATCACAACCAATACTCTTTATGACTTATAATACACAGCACCAAAAATGCAATTTTAAAATCTTACTCATAGTTATCTCTTTTTCCCCTCTCAGTGTGTTCAATGGGTTGACGAAGCTAAGCTAAACCAAATGAGACGAGAAGGGATTCGTTATGCCAGAATCCAGCTATGTGACAATGACATCTACTTCATCCCTAGAAATGTCATTCATCAGTTCAAAACAGTGTCAGCTGTCTGCAGTTTAGCTTGGCATATAAGGCTCAAACAATACTATCCTGGGACAGAGGATTCTCAATGTATGGAAAACATTTCAAATATGGACACAGTGAAATTGGAAGGTGAAGACCAATGTGTACTTATGAAAAAAGAGTCTGAAGAAGAAAGAGAAGTCCAGACTGTGACAGTAGCATCACCACCACCACTGTTTTCATCCATGTCATGACTTGTTCTGCAACAAGATTAGCTGGTTTGCCCCTTCCAGCTTTTAAAACTAGAATCAGATCAGCAACAAAATCCACAGAAGGATCATATACTCCTTCTTGTCTGATATGTACATAATCATACATTTTTAAACAGCTTTTTAAAATTTTGATGTGAAGTTATAGTTTTATAACTGGGTTATGTTTTATTGGAGAAAACTTGCCTATAATTCTATAAAGAAAGGTGACATTCCAAAATGTCAAGCGTATCTTTTTTACACAGATTATGCAAAATTAGAGTTGTATTTTATTCCCTTAGTACAGCATGTAGTAGTGGACTACAACTTTTTGCATTTCTTTTTTTAAGGGATGAGGTAAATAATTCAACATCTCAATAGTTTTCCTTCAGGAATATCAAGTATTTAACACTTGATAAGTCTGATAACTTTTCATCTATTTTATCTTTAGCTTTCAGCATAAAAGGGATGGTTTCTGTGGCAGATTCACAAAGTGACTCTCCCTCCCATTCAATTAATGGCTTGAATGAAAGAGAAAGCACAGCACTTTTAATGATCAATGACATTTGTATGTGTGAGAGAGTTTGAAAGCCTGGAGGAAGCTCAAGTTACCAGCAGTGTAGATTAATCTGTAATTGCTTAAGAAGACATTCAGTAAGAAGTTGATGTATGAGATTAGTTGCAGAGTGTATGATCTTGTTGAAATGAAATTACTGATACAACTCTTTCGTGGTCCTCTGCTTTTAATGTATATTGGAATATTTTTTTAATATCTTTCCGAACTGCATAACTTAATACACTAGTGTCTAATGAAAGTAATTGTTAGCAGTCTCTTTAACGAAACTGCTGTCTTTGAGCACTTTAAGGCTTTACAATATTTAAACCAACTTGGTGGCTTGTTTAATTCACAGTAGGCATCTTAGAGGGAAACCATCAACTCCTTCGCCTTGAGGCACTTAATATAATAGGGCAGGCCTATATCTCCTTTATTCTTTGAAATTATATATAACTGATTCACAATAAACTGTCACATAATCACATATGGATTGCTACTTTTGCAAGTAATTCTTGGATTCCTTAATGCTATATTGGAAGATTAAAGAGCACATGTTAGTATGTTCAGTATAATTGGTTGATATTATTTAGCATTCCTTCAATATTTCCAGCATTAAGTAGATTCAGCTTTTATTCATTATATGCAGAACAGTGTTTTGGATAGTAAAATGAAATTGGCCCCCTCATATGTAGAATCTGAACTTTATCACGATTTAATCAAATTTATTTGTATTTTTAAATCTGTTTTTTAATGTAGAAGAGAGAATGGGAGCACTACACCAATGCAAGTCAAGAAAGCAGTTGTGGGGAAAATGCAAATATTCGTATGTTTATAATAGCAATTACTTTGTGCAATATTGTTTTGTGTAGATTATAAGCATATTAGCACCTCAGTATAGAGGACACAGTTTTAAACAAATAGCAAAATAATCAGAAAACTTTGCAGTATTTAGATAGAACTTGTATTACTCCTGATATATACATGTTTATGTATTGACTTTGGTGTAGTCCTGAAGACAAGTAGAAAAATTTTCAACAAATTGAATTTCCATTTTGAAGTGGTAGGGACTTTCTAAGTAATCTGTGTAAATAAGGTGTTTAGGTTGAAACCTTTTTACAAAAGGTAGTGAGTTCTTATACAGGAGTGTAGTTTTAATGAAAAATTCTAGATTGACCAATACTGGTTCAGAAAACCTCTGTGTACTCTGGCTTTTTACATTTTTTTACAGTTATCCAGAAGAATTTTCAAAAGCTGTAGCTGGCTGTCCTAAGTAAAATTCTTCATAGACAGTATGGGCTTCAGTAATTCATTTATGTTTCACAAACTCCACATTTTTGCATTTTTCTTCCACTAATTTCCTTGTCTTCCAAACATCAATTTCCCACAGTTAAAGTTATGTAAATAACAAATACAACTCCAGACTTTTCACTTGGGTATTTCAACTGCATTGAGTTGTACTGTGTACTGTATGATCACTCAGGAGTTGGATTTAAAAAATAATTGAATGAAAAACTTTATTACTTCACTTATCCTGTTTTGAAATATACATTAGAAAATTGTTTCAAATTCTACAATCTAGTAATGGACATTAGAAAAAGACAATATAAGATGAAAATAATAGTTGGAATCTAAACTTGCTCCTTTGAGAGCAGAATGAGCTTTTTCTGTTGACAGAAGGAGTCAGGATTCAGAGAATGCATTCAGCTAGAGGAAAAAAGTTTCCCAACTCTCCAGAGCACTTCTTCATTAGGGGAGTGGAGGAAAAGTATTGGCAAAAATTACAAATATCCATTTTTTTTCAGTGTGAATTCCATTGTGCATAGTTCTGGATCCAGTTCAATGACCTTAAAGGGTTTTTTGTGTGCATCGCATAACAGCAATAGGCTTACAAGAGAAGCCTTTTTTAAAATTAAGAAATCTACTAAAGGTATGTGAAATGAACATTCATGACCTTTGCCATTCATGAAAGATTAAGAAGATTAAATAAATGATTCTGAAGCAGCATCCCACAATTTTCCAACTCGAGTTTTGTGTCAAAATTTTATGGTATTATGTATAAATGTATTCAACTTACATTTCAACCATCAAATATATTTTCTGTCACCTATTTTGATTTAATAATACATATAGTCTTTACTGGAATTACTTTGGCCACATCTTTACCATAATTAAAAAGTATGAATTGTCATTATTACTGCATTCCCTAGCAAATACCAAAGAAGTCTGGGCATAAATTTTGGTGTATCTGCCAGGACTCTGCTTATTTCTCTTTATACCTGTAGCTCACCTCATACTGCTAGACTGTTTTTCCTACAAACTCCTCAGAATTTAAGCTTTTTCAGGACTAGGAAGAAAGCTCAGTCAGAAAGCCTGAGTGCCTGCATCTCACTCTAGCTCAGTGGTTAAGATTCTTATAGGAACAATTTAAAAAAAGCACTACAACTGATGTAGTAATCCATATATATTCTAAAATAAGAAAGACCAATACAAATACTTGAGTGAAAAATGATCAAAATGGACCTGAAAAAGTGAGTGGCAGAACGGTTTGTCTTAATGATTTTGTTTGAGAACATAATATTTGCTCTTGGAGTAGAAAAAAGATGATAATGTCTCAGGAAGATGTTGGGAGTGATTTGTGCTGATGTGATGAATTCAAAAAATGATTATCTTGCCAGCGTAATTGATACTTTAATGCCTAGTTGCTTTGCCGAGATTTCACTTAAGCCTGACAGGAAATCTTATTTTATAAATTGGAAAATATGTGGACATTATATAGTTACAAAATCAAATGAAGAGTAAAGGCAGAAAAATCTTTACATTTATTTTATTAGAAGTAGTGGACAATTTGGGAAGATATTAATTTCTAATCTATATACCATAATTGTTGAATACTAGTTAAACGTTCATTATATTCTATCTTTTAAATGCCATTAGCAGATCCACAAAGATGGTTCTTATTTAAAGATCTTGAGCAGCTCAAGTTGGAAGCTGGAAAATTTCTTTTGTTTTATTAAAATCCATTTCTTTTTAAATACCAATGAAAAATAGTATGTATTCAAGAAAGGTTGTATTGGGCTACTGATTCATTTAGCAAATCAATAAAGCAAAATTAACATTTAAGTGGATTAAATATTTTACATTCCCCCCCTCACATATTTCTGAACATGAAGTAATGTGTAAATAATTGACATGTTCTCTTCCATGAAGATGGAACATATGGAGGTTTCATGTGAAATTAAGGAATACTTCCATTACAGATTTTACCATATAATAAAAGGGCTCGTTAGCTGTTTTCCTATTTTTGAGGGCATAACATTTGTCCAGAGACAAGAAAGTTTATAGTCAGAGCCCCCAAGATGCATATAACTTTTTTCTCTCATGCTGCCATTCATGCTTGAATTTATTCTGGGTGATGAATTATCTTCACTTGTGGCACAATCCAACCAAAGTTAAGCACCTATAAGTCCCATTTATTTTGAATACAAGAGAAGCTTAATTCTCCGTTGAAATCAGTGGAATTTTAAATGTGTTTACTATTGGTGGGATAGCACTCTTATTTCCTTATAAATGCTATTTATAGCCATATTGGTTGTGTTTGAAGGTTGCTATGAATAAGGATATTTATCCTTCAGCTCCGAACATTTTTGTAATGTGGATAAACTATATGTTGGTCCAATAAACAAATTTCCAATAATGTTATGGCCTTCCATTGATATACATAATATTTTTAGGACCCAACAGCACATGTAGTTGATAAGGGGCTTCTCTTAATCTAGCACTTTCAATTCTGTCTAAGCAAATATCTTTACATGTTGTATAAAATAGATTTGTGTAGTGTTTTGTGATTAAATTCAGTTTTGATTGGCAGCTAAGATATTTTTCTGTGGTTTTAATAATCTAAGGTCTTTGCATATAAAGGATATGTACAATTGCCTGGAAGACTGTTTTTGTTTTTTGTTTTTTGCTTTGTGTGGCCTTAGTATATTTATTGACATTTTAGCAAGTGTTTTAAAGAAGTTTTTATAATAGTGTAAACTTATGGGAAAATTTTAACCCTCTCTGTGAATAATCCTTTGACACAGTGCATTTCTTTTGGTAGGTGACTGTACAAGCGTATCACTGTCAAAGCTATTTGTTTTAAAAAATTACAATGGAATGCATAGAATTTTTCCCCTGTAAAGTATTTTTTTAATAAACAGAAGTCTGATTTGTGCTTAATTAAAATGACTGTTTGGTGGTACCCTGTGCTACAGAATATTGGATACAATGGAGTAAATTGCAAAGGACACCTAGTAGCTTTTGAGTAGAAAAGTGGAATTACCGGTAAGTTAAAGTAAGTGAAGTCTGATAAATAACAAATAAGTTATAAGCTACTTCAGGGCAAAATCTCTAAATATGGCTTCAAAAAATAATTTGTTTAATGTACCGGTATGTAGTAAGATTATGTTTTGGAATCATATATAGTGCAATTGATTATCAAGATTATACTTCAAACTACCTACTTCTAATCTATGCTCTTTTTCTGAGAGTTTCTCATGTAAACTCTTTTTAATCTTTATGCCTGTTCCTTCTTTTTTCTTTAGACAGACTGGTATCTCGGTAAAACTTTATTTCAATAAGCGAAAGATTTTTTTAGAATTTGAATAGCTCGCCCTTTTTATTAAGATCTAGAGTGTCTTCACACTTTTTTTTGTCCAAAGTCTTTTTCATCCCAGGGAATGTTTTAGTACTGTGTTGGTGAACCTATGGCACGCGTGCCGGAAGTGGCACCCAGAGCCATTTCTCACGGCACGCGAGCCATCGCCACACTTACCTGCACCTGTGCATGTGCAGTTCCAGGGGCCCAGCTGATCTTCGGTGCTCTCGTGCGCATGCACACATTGTGCATGCGTGTGAGACAACCAGCGTGCAATGTGCACCTACGCAGATGGCACGGTTGCACATGCGCCACGGGGTGCGCATACACCAGCTCTGTGCCTGCGCAGATGGCGCAGTTGTGCGTGCGCCGCAGGGGGGTACACTCACCAGCTCTGCGCATGCGCAGATGTGTGTGCAATTCGGGGGAGTGGCACACAAGCCGAAAAAGGTTCGCCATCGCTGTTTTAGCAGATCCCAATGCTAGAGTCAAGCATAATGGGAATTCCTATTTTCCCTATTGGCTAGCGTTAACAAGGAGAGGGTCTTGAGATATTTCTAGATATCCCTCCCTCCCTTCCTTATGTAAGATGGGCACATTTAACTGAAGCTTTGTGTTCAATGTTACAGTAGAGCTGATATCTTTCAAAGTTTCTAGAGAAAATAAATCCTGAACACTTTTGTGATCACAAATTGTAAATTTCTGTAGCTCAGTGAAGCAGAGGCAAAGCAAGAGATTATGAGAGAATGTTATTTCTTTGATTGTTCCTCTTGCTTAAATATAAACTCTTAATGTTGCTAACTTCCAAATGTGCAAAATTCAATTCCCTGAACTCCCCAAACAGCATCGTCACTGCTGAAAATTCTGGGATTTGGGAGTCTGCATAGCAAGACGAAAAACACCAGTTAAATTGTTATTTATACTATTGTTTATGGAAGTGTGGCAAATTGTAAAATGTTTGATGACATATACATAAAGCAACATTCTTTCCCACAATTTCAATATTAATTTAATAATAGGCCTTCTTTCCCTCTTTAAATTGTTTCCTAGCATCTTTAATATTGAAAATTGTAAGCTAAGAAGCTCAAATTGGATGATGATCCATTTTCACCTGAAAGTAACCCTACTGTCCAAATCGACAAAAATAGAAGACAACATATTTTGCTGCATGTTAGTTTATCTATGGTTACTGCTTTCAAGAGACTCCTGGGTAATGAGGCAGGAATCTACTGACAGTAGCTGGTGTTTTAGAGATGTGCTGAGAAGAATATGAAATGGAAAATAGCCTCAGAACAGTCATTGATATAATAAGCAGTAGGGGACAATATAACAAAACTTTAATGTCACCATCACAGAAGGGATTACAGGTATTTATAGATACTCCTTTTTGACTGACTGACCTTTTATTATGGAAATCAAAGGGACAGTGAAGGTGGCCCCTCTGGTCTAATTGTCTACTCTTGAGTGTCAGATAAACAGTTGGTAAACCTAAATCAGGATTTAATCATGGACGAAACTGCTATGTATATTTTGAAACCAGAATTTTTTTTTTCTTCTATCACGACTTATGTGATGAAGCAGGCTAGGGTTAATGGTAACAATCTGTAGGAAACTTTAAGAATTTGTAGGGCCCACATCTGCATTTGTATGGCTGGGGTACTGTAGGGATATCACTATATAGTGTTATTACCTACCTTATGGCTTAGTCTCTTATAACATCCACATTGAGATTTACCCATTTACAATACTATGACCTCTGTGACAAACATTCAAATTGATACCACACCCTACACAGGCAGCAAGGTAAATTATGGAATTTCTAATTGGAATGGGAGTGCAGATGATGGTGCAAGTGATGGGTGTCAGTCAGTGGATACTTCCTTAGTTTTGTGAGACATTAAATTGCTGCATGGATATAAAAAAAAATCCCTTGAAATATCACCCAGGTATCAGGGTAAACTTCCAGCGGACACATGAGAAACGAACGGTTGTCGCTACTGTTCCACTTGTCACCGCTGCTGCAGGCTGGACAGAGATAAAGAGCCAAATGTGGCCTTCTGGCTGCAAATGCCCAGGTCTGGCATAAGTGATATTTGCCTCTTGCAGACCAAAGGCCTTGGTTCCCTAGACCAGGGGTGGGCAATTATGACCTCTTTACGACTTGTGGACTTCAGTTCCCAAAATTCCTGTGCCAGCATGATTGGCTCAAGAATAATGGGAGATAAAAGTCCTCAGGTCTTAAAGGGAGTGTATTTGCCCACTCCTAGATAAGGTGGATGTTTATAATCATTCCTCTAAAATAGGAGTGGGAAAATACATTCCCTTTAAGACCTGAGGACTTTATCTCCCAGAATTCTTGAGCCAACTATGCTGGCACAGGAATTCTGGGAATTGAAG
>JANHFM010007159.1:35140-50094 GCA_032468115.1 Grayia smithii
GCTCTGCTGGCTGGGGAATTCTGGGAGTTGAAGTCCACACATCTTCCAGCGGCCAAGGTTGAGAAACACTGCTTTAAAGTATATTATCATAGAGATTGTATAAATAAGGGCAAAGTGTTCAGTCTTGATACACACATTTGAGAACCTAAATCCAATCTGTTTCACCATGTTTTGTTCATACTGTGGCTTCCTAATCTGCGTTTAAGTTTCTCATTAGAACAATGAGATTTTATGGGATTTCCATTTTTCTGAGCACATTGCACAGTTTGATGTGATCAACACAAAGGCCTTTATATAATCAATGAAACAGTGATTTCTTTTGACATCCTTTGGCTTTCTCAGTTATCTAGAGTGCATTAGCAATAATGTCTCATGATGGTTCTTCTTCCAATGCATGCATGCATGCATGCATTTAATTTCTTTAGCTACTCATCTCAGTCAATGACTCTGGGTGGTTTACAATTCAAAAAATTAATTACAATTAAGACACTGAAAACATTTTAAAATAATAAAAATATAAGAACATCCAAAATAAATATACATATCAGCCGAGATACTTGGCTAGTTAGCAAATACAGCCAGGAAATAGGGCCTTTGACATATACAGCACTCCATAGCAGAGGAAAAAAAGAAAAAAAGTAGGGATAGTATCTGGATAGTACTTGGATGGCAGACCATCATAATGACTGGGGCTTATTAATCTGGGCTACAAAAGATCAGGTTTACAAAACATTCTAGAAGGCTGTGAACAAGTCCTCTCAAAAGTCCTGCCTCAAAAGTGCATAGACATAAGCATGAAGTTGTCAAGAGTTGAAGAAAGTTTTTAAAACCCCAAAGCTGCTTAGCCATATTTGGCATGTATTGATTGTTTCCTGTAGCATTATCCAGAAGTCATTTAACCAATAAATAGTGGTTGTGAAAACCTACACTCTGCAATTATAGCCATTTATCCTTTTGATAGTAGAAGGCCTGAAACTCACCTGGTTTGCACTCTAAAGTTAAAGTGAACAGTGAATGGCAGATGACTCTTGTCTGAATTTTGTGATTGGACAATATTACCCATCTGTAGTCAAAACTGAGATTCTACTTGCCTGGTCTGTTTCTCTGTCATTGTGTTGCAATAAATGCATTGTAGTGCTAAGAAGCATATTGTTTTATTAGCTTGTATGCCAACTAAAACCTTGGGGAACTCTAGACATATCAGATACTGGAACAATGCACAATATTGGTTTTTTTGCCAAACTTTTGAATATTTGATATATTCAGTATTTCAAACTTTTGAATTTATTGTTCTGTAATTCATCATAACTTTGAATTGGAAAGCTGTGGATTAGAATATGAATGTGTCTATTTTGTATGAGAAAGTTAGAAAATGGAGAGATCAGTATCTGCAGTTAGGTATCAGAGGCTAGAGAAATTTGGATACAGACAAGTACAACAGGCAGGATCGAAAAGGATGAGTAAAATGAAAAAAAAAATTCCCTCTGTTATTCCGCAAGTGCATCCTCTGGTCCACCCCCACCCCCACCCCATCCCCCGCTGGCTTTGAGCACATGTACTATCGTGCTAACTTGTAATCCTCTTAGATCTCCTGGACAGAGGGGTGTGCAGGATGCAGTGTGAAATTGTGTGAAATTATTAACCAAGCTCTGTTCTAGAGCAAAGATAACTTCCAGTCTGTTTGCTGATTGTTGCGTTATTTTTCATAGGTTTTAAAAGGTCATAAGACATTCTTGAGTGCTGCTTACAATTGGGAATTCCTAATTTGGGAAACTGCCCTGCTCCTATTCTTGTTGCGTTTGGCATCCCTAGGCTCTGAAACCAACAAGAAATATAGTAATATTTCAATTCTGCTAACTGAACAGGTATTTTGGATTCTTCGTACTATTTCTCTGACATTATGACAGATCGATAAAGTAATACCTAAAAATAATAAGGTAGCAAGGTACATACACATTTTCAGTTGTTAACTTTATGTTTATTGTGTTACATATCCAGAGGCTGTCTTCTGGTGGTAGCAGATCCCTGAACTGTTTATAAAATATTAGTTGCCCAACATGTAAGCTTTGGTTTATCAGTCTTTAAGAAAGGCATGTTTTAAAACCAAGCACTGTAAGACAAAGATCAAGAAGTGGATAATAATTTTGTGGATACCTTTTGCTTTGTGTATGCGTTACAACTCCATGATACAAAGGTTGTGGACTTTTTTTGGGAGGAGGGGCTGTAAACAAATTTCAGTATCTTAATTTCAAAAATGCCTGTAGAAGCAAAAGCATGAGACTATTTTATGAAAATTGAAGACCGAAGTGATTTTATTCAATGAAGACATCTTTAGCAACCTGTATCTTCTTTTCCTTCAGTTTTCCTGTAGATAAGTCTTATAAAACAGACTTAGAGTTATTTTTTCAAATTATTGTTTATTAAAAACAGCATATTTATGTAATTTTTTTGCTGTTGGTCAGAATTCTTATTCAACTAAGGGAACTAGGTTTTATTTTGAAAATCTGTTCTCTAGAACCTGTCATCCTTTCAAGCTAATAGGGGAAAAGCAGCCATTGCCTTCTCCCCTTTCCAATTATGGTATATATTTCATGATCATACTGTAGTTATCAAGGCAGACAGTTTGACTTTATATATGAATATATACAGTATTTGACTGCTCTATATTTTTAAAAAAGCATACCATACTGTATTTTAGCTGTTGCTTTTACTGGTTATGAAAAATGATGTAATTTATAAAAGTTGCTTTTGTTAATGTTTATGCGAACTGTGTAGAGAATATAAAGGAAAGTTTAATGGCGATGCCATCCCTGCCGTTACAAGGCAGACCTGGAGTATTAAAATTGCATAATTTTAATAAACAATACTTAAATAACTCTCCTGCAGATAAACTTGTACTTAAAGATGGAAAAGAAACCAAACAAGAAAGAGCAGCTCACACTAGTAAATAACGTCCTTAAACTCTCCACCAAACTCTTGAAGGTAAAAATAAAGTAATAATTTGCACTTCTTTGCCTGTATTCTTCTGCTATATTTTTTTTTAAAAAGATATTTGATGATCTTTTTATTATATGAAAGCAATACTGCTGCATTATAATTCTGTTTCCTAACCACAGGAGTTAGATACACCATTTAGACTATACGGATTGACAATGAATCCCTTGATCTATAATATCACACGAGTGGTGATCCTATCAGCAGTCTCTGGAGTTATAAGTGATTTGCTGGGCTTCAATATCAGAGTAAGTGTTGCTAAGTACCTGTTGAGGATAGCTCAGTTGTCTGTTTTTCTAGTGTTGTCTACATAAAGGCTATATTCTGTCTGCTCAACCATAAGCTAAGCAATTGTGTAATTGTGAAAATAAAACAATTACATGCTTCAGATGCATGTAATTTTCAAAGAGTGATAACTTTTAATTTTTAGGTATTTGGGGGCACATTTGGAAATTGTGAAAACACTGTAAGCACAACCCAAAACGGTATTGTATAGTTAAGCACAAAAGACAAGCGTCGTATCAAAGAATCTGAGTAAATCTTGGGTATGTATCCATAGGCAAGCTGTGTATATGATGCTTCTTTGCAAGCAAATATCTAGGATGCAGTTAGAAGTCTTCAAGGATGCTGTTGGGGCAGAAATCCATGATAAGAGATCCAACTTTTAGGACATTAAAAGGTAAAGGTTCCCCTGCACATGCGTGCTAGTCATTTCCGGCTTTAGGGGCAGTGCTCATCTCCATTTCTAAGCTAAAGAGCCAGCGCTGTCTGAAGAAGTCTCATGTGGCCAGCATGACTAAATGCTGAAGGCGCACGAAGCGCTGTTACCTTCCCACCAAAGTGGTCCCTATTTTTCTACTTGCATTTTTTATGTGCTTTCGAACTGCTAGGTTGGCAAGAAGCTGAGACAAGTAAAGGGGGCTCACTCCATTATGTGGTGCTAGGGATTCAAACCACTGAACTGCCAACCTTCTGATCAACCAGCTCAGCATCTTAGCCACTGAACCACCACGTCCCTTCTTTTTAGGGCTTTAGGTATTCTTAAAAATAGAGTTTAATCTAGTGGTGAAGACACTATGCTAGAAAGCAGGAGACCGTGAGTTCTAGTCCCGCCTCAGGCACAAAAGCCATTTAGGTTACCTTGGGCCACTGAACTGAACCAACTCACAATTTGTTGTGGGGCTAATAGGAGAAGGAAGGAGAATTAGGTAGGCATGTTGCCTTGAGTAATTTATAAAAATAATAAAAACATATATAAAAATATATTGGGAAGAGAAGCAGAAACAGCAGAGTGTTGTTTTTATTCCTGAGTTTCACCAATGGACTTGGCTTTCACATGAGTTTAATGATTTTAATGTTTACTTTATTCTTTTTTTCTTTTTAGTTATGGAAAATCAAACCGTGAGAAAGAAGATGCTGCAGCCCATGTTTTGGGCAGAAACATCCTCCGCTGTGCTACATAGAATTGGCATGGCCATTGACGGTGCTTTTCTAATTATGCCAGTCCTCACATCAGTAAAATGCCATATTTTTCATACATTTTCTTAAGAATTTAGAATTAACTTGTCATTGTCACAGCTTGAAGCAATGGTTAAATAAAGCTTGATAAATAACTTAATTCTAATGTGCTCATCTTAGTTGGTTAAACCAGCTGCTCCTATGGAGCAAAGCAATATGAAATTAGATGTCTTGCAACAAGGTTTATTAAATGAATAAACAAAAATAAGCCAGCATTATTCTGGTCTGAAACTGCTTGGTAAACTCACTGTGACTGTAAGCTGAATATTGCTATTTGATACCTACTGGTAATAATTTAATATGGTGTTTGTTTCTAGCAAGCTTACCTATTTTCTGTAAGTTGCAGTTGACCTACTTTTTACATTTCAAAATGCCTCTCATAGTTTTTTCTTGAATGATAGTTGGGCCTGCTTGTTTTGCTGTACTGGGAGAGGAGAATGAAATTTATTCCCACAAAATATAAATAGCCTCTTCAGCCATTTTACAGTTCAATTTTCCAAAATAGCAATAACAGAAGATGGCTAAGGGTAGATTTGCCATACACCAGGGGGATTTAATTTAAAGATACTATTAGAATTCTTCAAATAATGATCTGAATTAGCAAAGCTGTCTATTCATGATAAAATAAAAATGTTGATATGCTATTGTTGTTTTACACAAAGCAATTGGAAACTCGTATTTTTGCTGGGTTAGATAATACTGTTAATTGCTAGCAGTTAGCACAACTGGGTTGGTTCTGAAATTTTTTTTTACTGTAAAAGTTTATTTAAAAGAAGGTTTACATTCCTTCCCCAATTGTTAGAACTGTGGATATATAACATTTTCTTATATGTGTATTCTGTCTTCCACCTCTACAAATCAGTTTATACATAACAGTATATGTTTTTTCTATCTATGTTATGTTTCTAAGTTCACAAAATAAAAGTATTAATGGGCCTGTAAAAGGAGTTGCCAAAGGTTGGCTGCTATCAGTAGCATTTATGCAATAGGTTTTCTTTTTCAAACAATTCGTGTTTTTTTTCTGGAGGCAACACCTTTAGAACATTCTGTATTATATATAAAGCTATTATTGGCATTCTTGTAAGATGCTGAAGGAAGTTGTATGATAGTATTTGAGATTAAATGTTAGTAACAAAGACAAATAAAACAGAAGTCAAGAGAGAAGCCAGTGATGCTGTGGGTTTTTTCCAGTGAAAAGGATAAGATTGCAAGTATTTATTGCTAGCCGTAGATTCATACAGAAATGTCTGCAGAATTAAGCAGCATTGTATCAAAAGCTCCATCCCTTTTGTAAATGCATGTGATGTCACAAAGAACACAGAATGGCAAACTCTTAGTGATTTTTTGAAGAGCCTCAATCACAGTAAGGATGATGTAAAAACCAAAAATGCAAATCCATTCTTTTATTTGTGGTCAACCTTACCAAGTTCCCCATGTACTTTCAGCTCATCTGATCTAGAATCAAAGTGCTTAATTTTTTTTCTCCAAAAGAATCCTACAATTCATATTTTCCTATTAACAGATCAATTTCCCTTATCTCCCACTACACTCTTTACAGTTGTCTCCTGCCCCTTCTACTTCCTCCCAAATGCCATTCCCAAGTCTTCCCAAGACTGTTGCAGAGGGGTGTCTTGGAAACTCTTCTAAATTAACTGCTGTCTGTAATCTTAAATTATAACAGTCTCTCTGTGTTCAGAGCTGCTGTTCTGTGAAATAATAAATAGCTGGAGAGCAATGTTAATCTGGAAGTGTCTGTAATTGCTCCACAACTAAAGATACCAGCAGAGTACTCAATTAAAAGCATGGAAGAGAGTCCACTGGTGCAGTACAAATCATACATTGTCTAACATATTCTAATTTACAGATCAACAGGAGAAAGGTTTTCATTAAGAGGGGTAACAAACAAAGTTATTAAATCAGATGTTCTTTTTAATGTATCTATATAAAAAATAATGAGTGATTTACAGATCTTTCTAATCAGAATCTGAGAAGTGAATATATAAAGGTGCTGTACAAAATAAAACATTTACATCCAATACAACCATATTTTCTGAACATTCCAAGGCCACATTGCTAAATCATTATTATCAAGTTAAATACAGATACAAAGTTTCTGGGAAAAAAGGGCTCACATCAAACAGAAGACAACAAAATAGGTCACATCATTAAATGGATAAACAGTATCTGAATAGTTGGAAAATAAAATTTCAGTTTTATTATTTTGATATTTCTGCAGTTTTCATTCAATATTTTGTGACAAAATATATAGAACCTTTTGAAGGTTGCCTCATGATATTTGTCAAGTTAATTTACATAGTCTTAACTCAGATATTTAATATTTTCACAGTAATATTCTACAATATTTGCATATACTTCCTACAGTAACTTTTGAGTTTGTAAATGATAAGAGCACACAATACACATTAAAAGCTGTATCAGATGACTTTTTTTTAAAAAAAAAGTTGATGTCTTCTACAACTAATTTGTTTTAGTACTTCATTCCAATAGAAATACTCAGATGTCCAAGTCTAAGGAATAGTTTTTAATTCATCTGCATCTGAACTGCAATTTGAGCTATTGTACAAACTATTTTCAAGAAACGGGAATCAATAAACAGTAATGGGGAGAATGTTATTGAATAAGTCTAAAGCTCTATCATATATATCTAAGTAAAATGAGTCTTAGAAGTTTTGTTCAGAGCTATTACATATGGATTTTGCAGATTGGTAAACTCACATTCTACTATGGATTATGTGAATGTCGTATCTGGTTGTAGGATGATGAATAATAGGTAACCTTTGAACTCTTTTGCTTTCTGTATTTTTTATACCTCTGGGTCCAAATAGCTTCAATGACTTTAACCTATTGAATCTGTGTTTGCTTTAGGCCTAAACCTTTTCATTAGTCGGTCTCATAGTCACTAACAGTTCTTTCTGGAAAGTCCATAGCTTTTGAATAGTTGACTGACATGCTGATATATCATCTGTTGTTGGTCTGATTGCTTCTGATAAATTGGGCTAATAGGATCAGCACAAGAGGAAGACCATCGGCAAGCAACACTAGCACTTCCAAAGTGGCAGGCTTGATTCTCTTTGGAAACAGTTTGAAACCATGCGTTGGGGAGAGGGGGGCAGTTTAATCTCTCTCAAAAATCACAGTCCCTTTTTGAGATTATACAAAATTACCAAAGTCAACCTAGAATCTCTTCCCCATTTATTTCTATGACTTAAAGCATTCAAAGCAAATCAATCAGAGACTGAGAACTGTATGTCAGCCATCTAAATCTGAATGCAAACCAAAAATCTTCTGAAAACAGCATCTCAAGCCCTCAGCTGCTAGCAAGTGAGGTAATTAAATGGCAAAACTAGGCATATACAAAAGAAGATTCAGCCTAGACAGAATTGGTAATTTCTCTATTACAAAGGGGAGACTATTAGTATCAGAATAGTTGGAAGCAATATCAAACACGTGTGGACAATATATATATGTCTGCTGCTAGTGTGAGGACTATGGTACTGATATTTTGTTTAGGCTTCCCCAAAGTATGAAGAAAAGCAAACTTGCCAAGCCAGTATAAAACAATTATAGACATTACAGAAAATAGTTGTTCTACTATACAGTAGCATGTACACAATTAGCATTTTATGATAACTGCAAAACTAGAGGAGGACAAAAAGGGCTTGAAGAAGAGAGAAAAAATACCTTCAGTAGAAAAATGAATATGTACTCTGATAAAAGAAAAATTAATACAAAACGGATCATCCGAAAAACATGAGGAACTTGGAAGAGAGCAATTCAATAAAGACATAAAACATCTTAAATATATATCCATGTGCGCGCACACACTCAAATAAAAATTATTTAAGTTATCCATGTTAACTATTAAGATCTGTAAGAATGTATTTTTATTTTTCTTAACTGACCACTGCCTTTCATTCAAATCCATTCAAAAGAAACCAAGTTCATTGCTAGAATGATTTTTTAAAAATTACAAGAGTTTGTTGTTCCAGAGGTTGCCATTCCAACGACCTATATGCCTGAAGAATTAATGTGCTCTACTCACAACATTCCTCCCATTATGATAATCATGCGCAAGCAAATGAGAAATTTCACAGAGACCTTTTAAATTTGGAAGTACTTTTATGTACATACTTGGAAGCCAGTGTAACAGGCTTCTGTTAATAGGCACAAGGACAATACCTAAGAATTTTACTTTGGTGGGTAAGTTCTGATTTATTTTGCTTGCTGGGATTTAAGATTTTAAAATGTTCGAGCAAGGCAACAAATGTTCAAGTATTTAGTATGAGCATTAACCCAAAAGACAGCCAACAACAGATGGAAATTCTGATGAATAGCACGACAGAAGGCTAAGAAGCATACACATTCATTGCATGTTTAGTTTCTAATTTTAACATTTGTTATAATAACTATCAGGAAATAATTTGATTATGTGCCTGACACATGTGCTCTCCTAATCTCATCCCATCAAATGTGATTTCCAAACTGCTCAATTCTAAGATTCAATTTGTATCACAGATAAAATAATGAAGAATAAAATAGCAAAGTGTCATATTTATTGATAAAGGGCTACTGTCTTTTTTAGAGTTATTTTGCAGATTGAGAAGTTTGGGAAGGAAAAAAAAATTGTGAAAAAGGCAACTGAGTGTATGTTAACTTTCTGACTCCCCAGTCAAGAAAATCACACTCACCCTGCCTTTACTTTAGCTGTGAGAACTTAGAAGTATTTCCTATGTAAACATGCAGCATGCCTGAGTAAACACCCATTTTAAACAAAACCCTTTTCTGTGGCAGTGGAAAATGCAGGAAAAGATTCAACAGGCTACAGTAGATAACTTGGCACAAGAACAAGTAGTGACTTATGATCCATTAATAATAGGCATTAATAATGTTCATTAACATACAATACTATCAGAAAATCTTAGCAGTGCAACATCAGGAGCAGCAGGACACCATCTTCAAAGGAGACAAAAGGACAACAGCTTTTGAAGAGTTTCTGATATGCAATCTGAAAAGGTCCTTCATGCAGCCTAATAAAATGTACTTTCCATTCTGTCACAGTGTCTAAAAAAAATATGAGTTTTCTGGGGAAAAGTTTAATGACTACATTTAAAAACCTGATTAAAATGTGTTCTTAAAAAAGTTGGTCAATCAAACCCGTTTGTTAGTCAGACCCATTGCTTTTGTGACACGACTTGTTCTTGGTACTTTCCAAGGTCCAGGAACTATTGTTTTCTTTACTGGAGAACTGCTCTCGGATTTGGACATTCCATCGTCTTTGGTTTTATCAGATAGCTCCAAGTTATCTGTAAGTTTGTTCAGGAAAAGAGGCTCATCTGCTTCAAGTCTAGAGTTTTTATCCACAGAAATGAATGAATCATCAGGAAGACCTGACTTCTGAAATTGCTTAGAATTTTTCATATTTTCATTTTCCAAGATTTTCTTTCCAGGCTGGTTAGTCTTAGAAAGTGAGAGAAACTGTTTTCCTACCTTGGCGTACTGTATCTCTGAAGGATATTTTGAGTTATTTGTAGATAAATTTGGCTTTGTTATTTCCTTTGTGACTCCTAATTTTACCTTTTCAGTTTTTAGCAGCCTACTAGAACTTGTATCATTAGCAGCTGTTTTGCTTTGAAAGTCTATGTTCAGTTTTTCTCTGCTTCTCTCTCTCTTTGGATATTTTTGGGGACTGACAGACTGGTCTCTTTTCCCCTTGGCCAGGATTTTCTCTATATCGGCATTCTCAAAGGTTCCCAGATTTCCACTTTCATTTCTTTTTGGTGTTTTTAAGTGGTCTAAGCAATTCTCATCTAGATGTTTAGTTTCACTTTTCTTAGATCTATCGAATGGAAGTTGATTATGATCTCTGGGAGGACTATTGCTCAATTTCTGAGGACTAGCTGATCGGCTTTTACTGGCTGCATTGCCCAATGCTAATTGTGCAGTACTGTGCATCACTTTATTATCTGGAATGAAAGTGTAGTCCCAGTTGTTCACTTGCCTTTGTGGACAAACTGTTTTCGTTATCTCCAAATGGTTTTCCATTAAAGTGCTTTTCTTTTCAGGCACAGTGTTCTTCAATTTTTCTAGTTTCCCAGACATCTGAAATTTCATTAGAGCTTCTGATTCTGGCAAATGAGATGCTTCAGATGTGTAAGCAGAATGTGATGATGAGGGAAGTGAAGTCTGTTCACCATGGGTTACACTTGATACTGGATTAAAACTATCCAGACCACCTATATCAAAATAAAAAATAATGTATAAGAGCAAAACAATAAAAAGGTATTATCAATATCTAAAACCCTTTCAATTATGATTAAAATATGCAGAAACAACTTATACTATAAGAAACCAATATATTTAAGTATGTTATGAGAAAATTTAGATTTTAAATGTATAATACAATGCATGATAAAATATAGTAACAGAATACAGGATAGCTATTCCTTATGGAAACCTGGTTTCTATTTCTCAATTCTTTCTCCTGCAACAGGAAATCACTGAGACCACATTTACTTTCTTTTAGTCAATTTCTGTATGACAATTAAAACAGTATTTCTTTCTCTTGTAGATGGTTTTATTCTCAGAATATATACTTTGTTCTCCTTATCCATTAGTTCAGTTTTATTTTATTTACCACTGATTTTCATTTTGTAGCACTGTGTGGATTACAGATCTTTTATTCTCAGAACTGCAATCATGTAGGGCCAATCAAACCCCAAATATGGCCAAAAGGGCACAAATCCTGACTAAATTAAACAGTTTGGCTGTGTAAAGGATGGCCACTAGATACTTAGTTCTCTTCTTCACCAATTTTTCAAGTTGAGAGAGGGGAGAAATGACATTGCCTCTTGTTTATGTACCAGAATTAGAATTTCATTTTCAGATTTTTGAAAAGTAGGACTGTCAAAAAGGGAGACAAAGCGTAAGAATGATGCTGAAGTATGCAGGAACTTTAATCAAAGATACATCAATAGTATATAGTGTACTAGGATGGAAAAAGTGATTGTTATAGCAGATGGCTTGTATTTTCTAGTCCTTAGATAATGAACTAGAGTATGTGGAATTAAGGACTTCTAAAATTGATTCCTCTGTGTTACTTGTGGCCTACACTTATCACAACTCATGTCAAATGTAAACTAGCTGAGTGAAAAACTATTATTCAAAACAAATAATAAAGTGGCTAATCACAATACATGCCAATTTACCAAGTTTAAGGAAAGACCAAAGAA
This sequence comes from Grayia smithii, assembly GCA_032468115.1. Classification (NCBI taxonomy): domain Eukaryota; kingdom Metazoa; phylum Chordata; class Lepidosauria; order Squamata; family Grayiidae; genus Grayia; species Grayia smithii. Next base: position 46,903 of record JANHFM010007159.1, read on the forward strand.
AGCCCTGAAAGCTTTAATGCTGCTCAGTTTTCACGTAGGAACACAAGCTGGAAGGAGCCAAACCTGAGGGAGGAAGAGAAAAAGCCCAGGACTATATACCAAAAATCACAGCAAAGAGTAAAAGATATATATATATATATATATAATTACAAGCAGAGTGTAAGAATATGAGGAAAAAGAGTATCTCAGCTGACTTGGATATTTCCAAATTCAGCATCCATCAAAAGATTTTAGGACAGCCTACCACAATTCAGGGCTTTCCAGATCCATTGGAGACTACAACTCCTTGAATTCCCTACCAGTACAGGTATATTAACAATTCTCACTAGAGATGTTGTCTCTATCTCCAATGTATCTGGAAGACACCAGGTTAACAAAGATCTGATTTGGAGAAATCTTAATATTAGTATAAGGTGGTTTTGCTCTTTTTAATATATACTTTAAACAATCTAATTGGTCTAATAAGAGCATACAAAGCAGACAAAAGAGATTAGAGACAGCTGATTAGCTTTTTATTGGTGTAATAAGCAGAGAGAAGACACAATAGAACTTTTTTTTCTAGCTATATGTATATGCTTTTCTGCATCAGCAATGGGAAAGCTGTCTGACACATACATTGTATGTTGAGAAGAACATACTACCCTTTTTCTTAAAGTACACAGTATCTAACAAAGCTTTGAGTGCTTTTAAAGTGGAAAAGCAAGATTTAAGCTGTCCAGAGTTGTTTTGATACAATATGGGCAGCAAATACATTTAATAAATAAATTTTAAGTGAACTTTTAAAATCAAAGTTCACCTCCTACATCTACTCTGGGAATTGAGATAAACTTTTCAGCCCATTGCCCAGATGCTTGTTAAGTGAAGTGGGATAGATGGCTTCTGGCAGGAGGTTAGGGTTCCAATTATTGCATGCTTTCATCAAGTAGCATCTATTATCCCTATATTGTGGGCTTGTAGGCACCCTTACTTTCCTGTGCTCTTACATTCTTATTGTGATCAATACATGTTCAGGATATTTCTGAAATATATATAAAGTTGTGTGCTGCAATAAATGTACACTGCACAATTTTAACTTTTATTATTATTGAATTATTTTAGCTGTCACTGTAAGCTCTCTGGAAAACAGTAGCTACAATCCAACTTGTGAGTAAATATATAAATAGGTCATTTATAATTTTCTAGAGTTTGAAATCTAGTTATTCAAATTAGCAATAAATACATCTGTACTGTGCTGAATAAATCAGTTGTAACTCATACACTCAATAGTTGGGGTCCCATCGTACCATGGTCTGGTATTAATCCAGTCCCTGGTCGCAAAAGGAGAAGAACTTTATTTCCTCCAGACTGAATCAATTCAATGGCTCGAGTATGGGTGATTCCTTGTGTTGGTTCACCATTGATTTCAACAATCTGGTCACCAACCTGAGGAGAAAAGCATCTTCATTAAGTTGTAAAAAGTTATTTTCCTTGTTAGCATTTTGTTTATACTTATTCAAACATTCTACTTTATGTTATACTTAATTGAAACCCAGTTAATAAGATTGACATTATCACAAATATTAGTATTCCATAATAACACTTATTTCTTAATATTAACTTGATCCTCACTCAGTTACTCTCCATATAATTCAAGAAGATTCAAGCTTTATGAATTGTAAATGACATAAGGCTGCTGAATGGTGATACAGGCTAGTTATGAGGTTGTAGATGATCTACAGACTGTATAAATGGCAATCTATATACCTGTAAAAACTAATGTGAAAGTATGGGTAATATTCCATATGGCTAGAATAAATACACTACAGAAGGAAATATGCATACATTCTTCCCATTTATTATGGCAATCAGAATTTGGGAAGTGTTTCTGAAAAAGATGGAATTCTAGAAAGAAAGAGAAAAAACTCTGGAAAGCAGCAGTGGGGACAGGACAGTATCCAACAAAAATATGAATTAGTACGGTCTAAAAGGCTAGTTAAATGTCAGTCCCTTTCTGCCGTTCAGCTCTACAGCTCAGCGGAGAAAAAGTGAAAAAATCAGACTCCCAATACTTCTAAACTATTGAGTTTACAAACCTGAAATGTAATTGTCAGTTTGAGAACTATCACATTATTTCCTATCAGTAATTTCTATTTCCTTAGCTAAGGATGCTCAAGTGATTGCAAATTTAACACGAAGATTCTGATGTTGATGTGGTCTTATGTAACAATGAAAAGAACATGTTAGCACTCACATTTGATGTATTATGGTACTTGTCTATATAATGGTTTCAACGGCTTTGAAACTTAATCACATTTGGTACTCAATGGATTTTGATGCGAACATTTTGTTCTGGTTTGTTTGGTACTTGACACACAAACTAGAACTTGTCAGTTCGGCTTCCTTATGACTCCTACATTATTCCTTATGGGAAAAAATTGTTTGGTGCTCAACGCACCTCCTGGAACCAATTAATGAGTACTGAGGTACTATGAGTACTGAAGTACTGTACTAAGTCTGATCATTGTATGAAATGAACCCTCAGAAATGTGAATACCACATGGGCCAAGAAAATGTGAAGCACATTCCTAAGAAAGATGACTAACCAATTATTTGCAATGGCATTAGCAGATCTGAGATCTCTACAGAGGAGCATCTAATTTAGCTACTGTAGCTGAACAAGAAAGAAAAAAGTTTCCAGAAAACGGGGTTTTCCCTGAACTTCATTAAGATGTATAAAGGGGGAAAAAGCATGTTTTATTGTATGCTTAATGCACTACTTTTGTTCCACTGTGGGACTACACTTGATAAGCATGCATACTAAAATGTATTAAGTACATTACACTCTTAAATACTCTTATTATATGGACTGAACATAATTGATCTGGACAAAACTCCAATGCAATGTTTGAATTTGGTTACTGTCTCACTTTTCCTTCCATAGTAGAGCAGATATTTTAAAATGGTGTTTATGTTCCAGTGAATTTGCTGTAAAAGGTTAGATATTTAGGGACGCGGTGGCTCAGTGGCTAAGACGCTGAGCGTGTCAATCTAAAGGTCGGCAGTTCAGCGGTTCGAATCCATAATGCCCCGTAATGGGGTGAGCTCCTGTTACTTGTCCCAGCTTCTGCCAACCTACCAGTTTGAAAGCACATAAAAAATGCAAGTAGAAAAATAGGGACCACCTTTGGTGGGAAGGTAACAGCGTTCCGTGCG
>JANHFM010007160.1:10562-22586 GCA_032468115.1 Grayia smithii
CCTGAGTCCTTCGGGAGAAGGGCAGCATAGAAATTTAAATAAAATAAATAAAATAAAATAAATATGTATATGTATATGTACATGTACATGTATATGTATATGTATATTATAGTAATACATACACACGCGCACACACAGCGCCTTGAAATGGCTAGAATGTACATTTTTTAACGTACAGCTGTGTCTTTTCTCCACAGAGGAGTATAATTTCTGAATGTCAGATCTTTGTGAAAGATAATGTAAGCAGAAGACTTTCCTCATAGATTTCATAGAGAGGGCAATTTAGTTACGAAAAGTTTTTGTTGAAAACTGTTCTGCTTGGTTCTCTACTGCTTTTATATCAGTAGAGTTTTTACATCATAACTCTTGAAATAGTGGTTTGGGAGTTCCTCAAAGCACCCATTTACTGGCCCCTTTTGTATCTTTTTTGGAATTTTAACTTTCAAATATGCCAATTCACACATAAACCTGAGATAGGTATCATATGAACACTTACTTGAAAGCAATGGGATATTAAATTTCTCTTAACTTGAGTAAGTCTACTCTACACTATTAAAATCTTAGTGCTACAAAGTTAAAATCCACCATAATCCTTACCGTAAGTACTTTTCTTTAATTAGCAACCATCTGGAAACGTGGTTTTCAGGCTTGGGAGCAAAACTAGTGTTTCTGTTTTCACAACTGAGTTTTCATATTAACACTTTGTTGTTTCTTGTAAAAGTTTTCATAGTCGGAAAAACTGAATGCTCCTCCAGGAGTCCTCCAGCAGCTGTTCCTTGCAAGAAGAAACTTGCATGTTTTCAGATTTTGTGAAGGTCTCACACAAAAAAGAGATCAGTTTCACCAGACATCTTCCCTCCTACACCTACTCTTTTCTGCTTTGAACTGAAAGTCAGCCAAGAAAGTAGACATGACTGCAGAACAATGAGAAATATTCTGAATCTCTGTGGAATTTCTCCAGGTTCAAACTCATTTGGCTATAAATGGAAGAGGAAACTCTCCGTACTCTCAATTATAAATGCCTAATTTATTTGTAAGATTGTATAGTAGCTAAAGTACTTCAATGTTTGGAGAAATATAAAAAGAAGCAAGAAAATCAGGAAGGGACATGATAAGTCAAACATGAAGAGAAGATGAGTGGGGTGGGATTTGGCAAAAATGTCATGAAGTCCAGTATTCTGAGTCACACATTGACTAACCAAATGCATCTTAGAAATTTACAAAGAGATTGTCAGGGTGATAGCCCTGGTATTTATGGCATGCTATCTTTGATACTAGAGGTGGTACAGTGTTTTGGCTATAGTCTTATCCTCCATAAATTTATCTACAAGCAGACTCATTTAAAACAGTCTAATAGTGGGAAATTGAATTCTTTGTTTTATGCAAAGAATTGGCTTCTCTTGAATCTAAATTTAGAAAATTTCTGTCCTAAATCCTTGTATCATTCCAGAATCAGGACAACATGTTCATATGTGTCTTCTATTTTGTCAAATGAACCCATCAATGTAGCTCAGTTATATTATATACAAAATAGGAAGACGTGATCATACAATCTTCAACCTCCATTTATTTGTAGCAATGAAGTCTGTTCCTAGAATTATAAAAGATGGCTTGAAAGCTTCATGTCCTTCCTCTTTCAGAGCATATAGCAGATTACAGGTAGTTCTCAATTAACAGTAGTCCATTTAGGGATGGTTCGAAGTTATGAGGGCTCTGAAAAAAGTGACTAATGACCCTTGCAGCATCCCCATAGTCACGTGACCAAGATTCAGACACTTGGAAATTGGCTTATGATGGCTGCAGTGTCCCTGGATCATGTGATTGCCTTTTGCAACCTTCTGGCAAACAAAGTCAATGGGGAAGCCAGATTAATTTAACAACTGTGTTACTTAATTAATAACTGTGGTGATCCAGTTAACAACTGTTGCAAGAAATGTCATAAAATGGAGCAAACTTCATTTAACAAATGTCTTGCTTAGCAACAGAAATTTTGGGCTCAATTGTGTCATAAATCAAGGTATACTTGATAAGTGGAGGCAACTTTTGACATTTTGGAGCTGGGCTGAAATTGACAAGAATTCTGTCCATATCCCTGTCCATATGCTGGGTTTCTTTCTTTTGTTCCCCTTTTTTTTGCACAAATTAATTTTGAAGTGACTGCCTTCAGAAAGGGATAAGAGTGCAGCACCTCCTCCCCTCAACATTTTCGCAGAAGAGAAACTGGGGCGAATTTTGTTGCTGTAGGATCTCCCAAGCTTGGACAAAATATATTCAGGCAATCTATTCATAGTATCAGTCTATAGGCATTTTTTTATGAGAGAGTTATTTGTCACTCTGATTTTTTCCTCTTCCTCTGCATTAAAAAGTAGGAAGGCAAGAGTTTTTCCTTCAAAAATTGCCTAGAGGCAGGAATCTCATGTGAAAGTTGAGCATTCTGGAATTCTTCTATTAAAAACAATTAATTAGAGTTTTTAGGTTCTCATTCCTTTGGGTTAGTTGTTTTCAGCCTAATTTCCAGGATAGTTTAGAATGTGTTTCCCCTCCCTTCCTTTCCAGCCACTGCAATAGTATATAATATGATTATAGTTACTGTGTCAGTTTTTTCATTGGGGCGTGTTACTTGGAACCCTGACATACTGGGGAGGATGGACATATTGCAAAATTGCTGGCATGCTGGTCTCTCAGCACCATCACACATACCCTGTTTTCCCAAAAATAAGACATCCCTTAATAATAAGCCCAATCGGGCTTTTGAGAGCATGTGCTAAAAAGCTCCCCCCCCCAAAAAAAAGCCCTTCCTGAAAATATTTAAATGCATGCAGTTGGTCCCCACCATTTCCTCTGGTTAGGGTTAGGGCGACAGCTGGAAATCAGCTAAGACTGCAAGAGGAGGCCCATCTTGCTCCATGTGCCCCAAAATAATAAGACCTCCCTGAAAATAAGGCCAAGCACTTATTTTGGGGTTCGAAAAAATATAAGACAGGGTCTTATTTTCAGGGAAACACAATAGCAATAGACTTTTAAATGAATCAGAGGAATGGATGGCTTGGTAGCATCCCTTATAACAATTGCTCAGACTTTTTTTGCAGTGTGGAATTGGACAATTTGCTACAGCCAATTCACTGCAGCCAACTCATCACGGCCAACTTGCCACATGACAACTCGCTGCAAGTCAATTTAACAATTCAATTTAATATTTGAAATAAATAAAAAAATAATGTTTGTCAGTAACGTTTTATTCTGTTCCTCCTTTTGCATCCTTTTTTAAGATGATTCTATTCCACAATTTCTTGAGGAGAAATTTCTTCAAGAGTTACGTATTAGTGTAACTCTTGTCTCACAGTGAATTGTTCCACGATGAATTAGCCGTGGAAAGTTGGCCAGGGCAAATTGTCATAGACCCTTTGCAGGGGTGGGGGAAAATTTTAAATGGCCAGATAATGCCACGCACTCTGAAAATATAATTCAAGTGTGACAAATTCAACAGTTCATTTAATGACCAAAGTTACAATGGCACTGAAAAATGTGAGTTATTATTTTATTTTTATTTATTGCATTTATATGCTGCCCTTCTCCCGCAGGACTCGGGGCAGATCACAAGAATTTAAAAATAGACAACAATAAATAAGCTAAAAGTGAGAAAAATATTGTACAATAATATGATTTATGATCATTTTTCACACTTTACAACCATTGCGGCATCCTCGTGATTATGTGATCAAAATTCAGATTCTTGGCAACTGCTTCATGTCTATGACTCTTGCTGTGTCCCAATATCAAGAAAAGAAAAGTCATAAAGTGGGACAAAACTCACTGAACAAAGCTCTCATTTAAGAACATAAATTTTGGGCTCAAAATTGTGGTCCTTAGTTGAGGACTACCTGTACAGATTGCCTCCTCTTCCACCACCTCACCTGTGATCTCAGATCCACAACCAGCTTCAAAGCAACTTGGAGATAGGGTGGCATGTGGAAGTATTGCAAGCTTAATCTGTGACTCAAAGAAATATGAAGGGAAGAAATATTGGGAAGAAATATATTCATGAACATTCTCCATTATATGTGATGTCTCTAATAATTTTTTACTCTTAACCTTCTCATTCTGAAACTAGCAGTCTCAAGATGCTAGTTGAAAGCTGTCAACTGAAGCTCCATGAAAGAGGTCTTTGCAGGACATCTGCTTGATTCCTTACATACTTGGGTGACCTTTCCCCACACCTTTTCCAGTTCCACAGTATCCTTCTTAAGACCAAGTTTGTCCTTGGCATTCCAGATGTTGTTGTGCTCTAAATTTATCTGAAGCCATTATTGCATCGACAGTGTTATTTTCAAGCCTTTTCTTCACATTCCCAGCATGATGTTCATAATTGTTTGTTTGTTTCTTTGTTTTCCAACAGCCATACACTGGGTGGACATTTTCATGATGCTAATCGCCATCACTTTCTTTCAGAGTCAATCACTGCCAGCTCAGACTCCACTTATACATATACAAGCTTCAGATTTCTTTTTTTTTAAAAAAAATCTCTAATGTGCACAATTTTCACTTCGTTGCATTGAGTAGCATTTGCTATTTCGAAGCCTGTTTACAAAATTGTTGATAAATGATTGCTTCATTGTTTCAGTGCCGATTTCCCCCTTAAGGGCAGAATTAGGATCAAAGCCTTAATTAAGCTAAAAAAAAATAGAAGGGTGACCACAATTGTACACTTGTGCTGTCTTTAAATAAATAAATAGATATTCAACAAGTAACCTTTCTGTTTTAACAGCTATTGCCACGGCATCTGAAATTAATCTCTTCAATCTACATAGCTCACCTCTTTCAGAGTCAAAAGCTTCTATCTACAATGAAGAAATAATATACCCTTTTTTAAAAGAGAAGCCAACCGCCCTTTCCAAAAACCATTTACTTTTACTCCACCCTAAAAGTAACAACTCATAGCGAAGCTGTGAAAAATGTAGTTCAGAATAAATTGACTGTGTTGAACATTTGTAATTAAGCATGATAACCAATTACCGTGATACCTGGAGAAAGCTCTGTGATCCACTGCTCCCACACCAGAGTCTTCCTAATCAATTTGAAATAAACCAGGCACTGCTACAGAAAATAAGCAAGATCACAGTATTTGCTAATGAGTCTCCGAAATGGATTTCGCTGCAGGAAAACCTTCATTGTCAGGTGAAAGGCAACACTTTTGAAATCTTAAGGGTCATTTCCATTTGCGTGCAATTGGGATGAAAGTCCCCCTTTGTTCCTTTATTCTTCCCTTCTCCATTTTCCACATCCCTGCTACATGGCTGCTTTTTTTTTTTCATGGGATGACTCAATGGCATAATGTTAACATGGCCTACCAGTGTCTAAAATTACATCCAAATAAGAGTGTTTTGTGCCAAAGCAGCCAGCATCCCATTTCAATTATTACTTAATTTCACAGTGTAATGGTGCTTTCCTTGAATTCAAATGAAGAGATGCATGCCATCTAGGAGAGTGGCTTGATAGAAGATGAAATGGTGAGACTTTGAAACACAGGCTTGAGAATAGATTATGACACGAGAGACACCGCTTAAAACCTTTGTAAAATGTAACATCTCCATGCAGCCTTTCTCATAACAAGAGGCACTTTCATGCTTCATCCATTCTAGAGCAAGGTATGCATAAAAGCCATCAAACCTTGAGATGGAGTTATATCACTTGATTCCCCCCCCCCCATAAACTCACAAGAGAGTATCACAACACAACTTTCCTTCTTCTACTAGAATTTGGTGGCATTTAAATCCTGATCCACTTGTGTGTCAACTTTATTGTAGCAATGGAAGAACTGAAACTGTGGCAACTGGAAGTTGGCAAGTTGGCTTATGAGTACACTAGCATAATTGAGAGTGAAAATTCTAAGCAGTTTAATAGTAGATGGATTTTATAAATGTCTGTTACCACTGCATACAATGAGCAATTCTTCTTCCTACATGTAATTCTCTATGCACATCATGAGCCAGAATACATTCTGTGTGAGCCTACGATCAAACGTATAGCAAATGTCTTGTAAAGTAATATAGAATATTTGAGAGCTGGGGATAAAACAGTTCCTGGGAAAATGATGAAAGAATGCACCTCTTTCATCATTAAAATAGCAGAGGGGAAAGTAGGAAACTAAAAGAAACCATAGTAATTTAAAAACATGTTTCTATTGAGTTCTAAACCAGCACCCTTCTACTTAAAAAGCAAGTGCTATTAACCTTGTGCTATTCTAACTTTCACAGTAAAGGGCAGGTTTGAATATTAGTTGAAGGGATCTCTACAAAGTAGGTAATGCCTTACAGAAATTACTGATGCCACTTCCTCTAGTGGGACAACTGGCTATTTCAGAAAAACCTTTAGAAACAAATGAAAGAAGGAATATCCAACATAATGCAACACATTACATTATCAAGGTTACCTGCTTTAAGGATATATTTACACAATTACAGTTTGCTATCTTTTAATCCTGTCTTAAATAGCAATGTTGTATGATTTTAAAATGGAAATGCAAAACTTGTAATCGCATTGTTGAAATATAGAAAAGGAAGAACATCTTAGAAGTCAAGAATATATTGCAAACACCCATAATCATGATTGTCCAAAACATTTCCTCTACAGACTTCAAAATATTACCAGTCAATTCTAAGCAATTTTATTCTCAAATCTGACTACTGTACTAGGTTCAGGAATGGTAATTGGTCATTCAATGGGAATGTAAACCCAGGCTTTCCTACGGATATGACACTGTACGGGTTCTTAGTAGTCACTCATATCATATGGAATCTATATAGATTTAAGGATTGGTGAGTTGCATATGGATTTTCTTTTAAAAGCTATTATAAGTACACATTATATTACCTCATCCTACTTAATAAAGAACTTCCAGAATTTCCAAAACACAACTGGAAATAATAGGAACCTCATGGATGCAAGAGATGTATTGTGCCATTGAGTTAAGACTTCTCCTCTAAACACTAATCAAAAGATAAAAGAAATTTAATGAATACTTATTTAATTTTTCTATCAGAATGTTAACAAATATGTCGCTTCTACAGAAGAAATGGTGAACTGAAGATGAAGCCAATGATTATGGTGGAATGAAGTGCCAGTGAATGGACCAGTTCTTCAGGATTTTTCTCCAAACAAGACTTGGGATTGGCTACAAGGGTTCCAGAGAGTTGCTTCTCATTGGAGGGACTGCAAGACAGCAATCTCCAGTGGGTAGAGCTCTGGGAGTTCCAGAACACCACCTTAGTCCAAACTGTAATTGGCACCTTGATGGGCACAGCATATGCATATTTCCTTTTTAAAACACTTTTGGAAATAGCTTCTTAACTTCAGAAATGACAAGGTTTTTTTTTTCTTACAATGCCAAATGAGTTTTCTTTGATCCTACGTGAAAGAAATTTTAAATACAGGCTTAAGTGGCTTGAAAAAAACCTCTCCTTTTTGAGAATAAAAGTAAAAGTGTGATTAGAAATTTACAAATGGACTAAGGGTCCAGATGAATTTGAAATAAGATTTTGAAAATAATCCTTCCAGTAGGAATAGCTTTTACTGGATAAGACTGAAACTGATTTGAAAGTGTATTTAAAAATGATAGATTACAAAATGATACAGAAAAAGATGCAACACAGTTTATACAAATAAAACTGCTGATTAAAAGATATATAAAAAATCAAAGAATGACTTGGATAATTTTCCTATATTTGATTTATAAAAGAAATGGTTAAAGCTTTAAAGAATTTTGTTAGAAGGTACAAAGAAAAAATAAAAAGAATTTAAGTACTGGGACATTTTTTCAAGAGACTGAAGTTCAGGATTGTCAAAAGTAAAAGTGAGGAATTTAAAGTTGATTTATTTAATCAAGATTAAAATAGATATATTGTTACCCTTAGTAACCCTCAATGAACGTCTGCTCATCAGGACAAAATAACGAGGCTTAAAGGATTTGTTTATAGATAAAAGAAGACATATGAGAGGAAGAGATCATTTGTTTTATTTTAAAAGAAGATGATTAGTTACTAAAATTATTTGTACTTATTGCAATGAAATAGTATCATTTCTTTATATATTTCTTTTCTTTATTATAACCTTTTTTCTTCTCTATTTTTTATTTTCTGTGCTCCCTATTTTTCTTTTTCCTAGTTTATTTTTATCTCTTTAATTGTAATGCTTAATAAAAAAAGAATATTAACAAATATGCTAAATAAAGAGACTTCATTAAAGCTAAGATCCATTAAGCCCAGGCATATTGCATTTATTTTCTGAGCTTTAGAAAAACTTAGTGAGCCAAGAACAGTCAATTAATTTTCTAGGCGGACTTCAGGCATAAAAGGTATGCTACTAAATTCTTCCTGAAAACTACAATTTACTCTGTAGCAATTCCCAAGACAGTTTTCTCATCAGTTTCTCAAGTAGGGTTACCAGATCTGGATTTTAAAAAAATCCAAAAGATGGTTAGATGGCAGTAAAGAGTTACCTTCTCTCAGTCTCTTTGCTGCCATCTAATGGTTATATTGATGTTTTGCAGTCCATTCAATGTGGACAGAACTGAGCTAATAAGACCAAAGGAGCAAACCAGTAAAAGACAGATTCCTATGTTAATTGATTTCACACTTTCACATTTCATACTTGAGGGACCGTCTCTTTCCAATAATTTCTGTCAATCAAAAAGTGCTGATTGGCAAGAACTAAAACAAGGGCTTTTTCTGCTGTAGCCTTTTCTGCCTTATGGAATATCCTCTCCTCAGAGATTATAATGGCCCCAATACTGTTGGGGTTTTTTCAAAACTCTAAAAACTTGGCTGTGTACCTGGAACTGGGGCTTGGAATGTGTGAAGGGCTTGTTACTTCACTTTTCTATTAGTTAACTAATCATCGTGGCTGATGTTTGTATTCATTTATTTTTCGTGGATGTTTTTGTTGCTTTAATGTCTTATAAATTGTTCTAACTGTTTTAGAATTGTAAACTACCAAGAGGCACTTGGTTGAGTTGGGTGGCTACAGAAATTGAATGAATTAAATAAATAAAATTTTATATAGCTTTGGGAGACTTAGGATGGAACAATACTTGATAGGAAAAAGCCCACAGATAAAAACGTTCTTATTGTGGAAATTATTGGACTAGATAACCAACAGATCCAATTTGCTATAAGGTATTTTTGTACATTTCTGCTTAGGCTGAGTTTTTTAGGAGCTAAGGAATGATTTTATTTTGTTTTGATTAGCCATGTTTGCTAAAATACCTTATGTGACTATTTGACCTCCATAATTTTAAATCTTCTGAAAGAGAAGAAAGAAAAAAGAACTTGTTGGCAGGAATAATCTGGCAACATGACTCAATGTAATGGGATCTATCACAAATGGTAATGATACAAATATTATGAAATCATCCTAGTACCACTCTGAGATTTCTCTGAGACTCTTCTTGAAAAAAACTTGCCAAAGATTATGAGCAAGAAAGGGGATTACTTTAAAAGTACACTGTGTCCATTATATATCTTGTGATCAGTATTGAAAATATTCATAAGAAGGCCTGCCTAACTTCAGAAAAGACAGGGATTCTTACACTGTAAGCATCAAAAGAAATTTAAAATGTAAATGCCATCATGATTTCATTAATTTAATCCTTCACCAGCAAAGTTAATGTTAGTATGAGGTGGAAATAGACAGGAATACAGCTGCTTGGGTTTATAAATCTGAAAATGTATCTATCTGAAAATTCAAGGTGTTGAAATCCCAACACACCTACAGAGCTTCATTTTGGGAAAGTCTGTGTTATCGATAATCACAAGTTTTAACTTAATTATTCATCAACGTTATTACATTCCATATTTAATGGTAAAAATATAAAATTGTGTAAATCCACAATGATCCTGGTTCACTTTATAAAGAGAATTGAAGAAGGAAATAATGAAGTTGTTGCTTTCTGCTTCTAATATGTATAGAACCATTTCCTCCCAATCCTTGATTTGTGAGCCTGTGTGAAGGGTAGAATGTTACTATCAAATGTAACAGAATAAGAGAGTTGAAAGAGACCTTGGAAGTTTTCTAGATCTATTTCAGGCAGGAAACCCTATACCCGTGATGGTGAACCTATGGCACACATGCCACAGCTGACACACAGAGCCCTCTCTGAGGGCATGCGAGCTGTCGCCCAGGTCAGGTCTACTGTGCATGCACGCACATGCCTTCTGCCAGCCATTTTTGGGATGTGCTGGGACATGGGTCATATGTGGGAGACACATGCGCATGTGCAGGGGATGGGGGTCACTTGTGCATACGTGGAGCCGGGAGGAGCACGGGGGTGTGTGACACACACACCCCGCAACCTGTTTTTGGGTCCAAGAGGCTGCAAGGAGGCATATGAGGCCCAAAACAGGGCGTGGGGGTTCACTGTGCCCCCCATGGCCCATTTTTTGGCCCAGGAGGCTGTAGGGAGGCCTACAAAGCCTAAAACGGGGCAGGAGGGTCTCTTGCGCATGCCCCGGGGGGCAGGGGGAGTGCGTGGGGGGGGTCACATGCACATGTGTGGGGGGAGCGTGGGGGGCTTATGCACACATGTGCAGGGAGGGCCATTGCATTATGGGTGATGTCACGTGTGTGAGCTGTTGCGTCCGCATGTGGGCGCTTTCAACACACAATGAGAAAAAGGTTAGCAATCACTGCCCTATACCATTTCAAACAAATGGTTGTCCAATCTCTTCTTAAAAATTTCCAGGGTTGGATCATTCAGAACTTCTGGAGGCAAGTCGTAACACTGATTAATTGCTTAACTGCCAGGAAATTTCTCCTTAGTTCTAGGTTGGTTCTGTCCTTCATTAATTCCCATCCATTGCTTCTTGTCCTGCCTTCATTTGCTTTGGAGAATAGATTGACCTGCTTTGCTTTGTGGCAGTCCCTTAAATGTTGGAACGCTGCTATCATGTCTCCTCCAGTCCTTCTTTTCATTAAACTTGTTGTTGTTAGTCGCAAAGTCATGTCCAACCCATCGTGACCCCATCGGACCCCACATTGGACCCATCAGACCCCACATTCCTCCAGGCCTCCTGTCCTCTGGAGTCAGTGACTCCATCCAGTGACCTCATTCTCTGTCGTCCCCTTCTTCTTTTACCCTCAATCGTTCCTAGCATTAGGCTTTTCTCCAGTGAGTCTTCATTAAACTAGACGTACCCAATTCATGCAACCATTCTGTTTTAATCTCCAGTCCCCTAATCAGCAGTGAAATCCAATTATCTTCGCTACCAGTTCGGGAACAGGAGCGTGCGTGCATTACGTGTGTGCACCTCTTCTGCACATTTGCAGAGCCCTCTGCATGTACAGAGGGAAAAAACGGGATGTAATGACATCCTGGTGGGTGGGCGGAGCCTCCTGCTGCCAGTAGTACCAGTTCGTGCAAGCCATATAGATCTGGATGGATTTCACTGCTGCCCCTAACCATCTTTGTTGCTCTTCTCTGCACTCAATATTTATTTATATATATAAGATCACATGAAGTGTTAATACCACTGTATAATGCCTTAGTAAGACCAAGATTTGGAAGATATATATATGTATGTATGTTTTTGTAGATTTTCATGGGTATAGGTATGTAGGACTTGGCATATTCAGGTCTTTTCCCATGTAAGATTGAGAGTATCTTGGCAACATTTCAACGAGGTCCCACTCGTCATCTTCAAGCTGGTGCTTTCGGCTTCGTGCAAGCAAAGTGTGATCAGAGCTGCCATCTCTCTATAAATACTGGTGGGGAGGTGGGGAGTGCTGGCTTTATTGCTGTAAGCGGGTTGGTTGGCTGTGTTGTTACATCTTGATTGGTTGATGGAGTTGATATTTGCAGATTAATCGGGTGTTTTATGACATCCTGTGTGAGTGTGGTCCTAGCTGTGTGCCAATTAGTCTTTTGTGTTTAACGGCCTGGGTAATGGGCTGTGTGTGAGCTCTAGTATTGTGGCATCCTGAGTCCTGTGCTGCAACATTTTGGGTAGTTGGCTGTGTTGTAACATCCTGAGC
>JANHFM010007163.1:39585-50525 GCA_032468115.1 Grayia smithii
GGAGATGGGCGGCATATAAATATGATAATAAATAAATAAATAAATAAATAAATAAATAAATAAATAAATAAATAAATTAGTGACCTGGCTACCTAAGATTATTTCCCCACATATTCCTGGTATCCATTTTAAATGTGGGCTAGTTTTGGCACTGCTTTACATGGTTTTAAAAGGAGACTGGAGAAATTCCAAGAGGATTAAGCCATCAAGGGCTACTAATTGTGATGACTGTTTATAACTTCTGGAATAAAGCCAACATATCAGTTACTAGGGCCTTGGAAATAGACGTTCATGCTCCTGTATCTCTGTAAACTTTAGGAAGTTGGCCACTGTATAACAAAATGCTGAACTGAATGGGTTTTTTTTTAGCATTCTTCTCATGTTCTTTTGGTATAACCTTGTTCTTCTTAAGAAAAAAGTTAATGGTGTTTATGAATTTAAATTTAACTCCATTTTTATGTAGCTTTTCATCCAAGAAGATGGAATGAGAGGGAACCCTTATCCCCTATCTTGTTATTGACAATTTTAAAAAATATATTTTTATTGAATATATTTCATTGTTTTATATCACATTTACAATCTTTACAGCGTTCCAGCATCGATAATACTCATATATACATAACAATTACTTTCCTTTTTCTTCCTCTAACTATATACATTGCCTTTGAGTTTTAATGTAACTCTTAAATTATCTTTATATCTAATCTTTACTTCTATTTTCTAACCATTTGTACCATGTATCCCAGACCAAATAATATTGTTTCCCCTTTTTCTTTTAATTCCAATGCTAGCTTGTCCATCTCTGCGCAATCTAACACCTTTTTTTATTACCATTCCATCAGAGGGTGTGCTGTCCTGTTTCCAATTTTGTGCATATGCGATTCTAGCCGCAGTTGTTATGTGCAATATAATATATTGAGTTTTCTTACTATAGTTTCCTCTTATTATCCCTAGTAAAAATAATTCGGGTTTTAACTCAGTTCATTGACTCGTGATTTCCTCTAACCATTTTCTTATTTTAGTCTAGTACTTCCTGGCTTCTGGACATGACCACCACATATGAAAGAATGTACCTTGGTTGTATTTACATTTCCAGCATTCCACAGTTCTATTTGAAAACATTTTCACCAATCTAGCTGGGGGTAAATGCCAACAATAAAATATTTTAAGCAAATTTTCTTTATAGGCTGCAGACATTGTTAATTTATAGTTTTCCCCCATAATTTTTCCTAATATTCTAATTCAATATTATAACCAAAATTCTTTGCCCAGGCTATCATGGTTTCTTTGACCATTTCTTCTTCTATTTTAAATCTCAAGAAATAGTTATATGCTATTGTTATTGACAATTTACCTTTACCTTATATGAAGGGAAGGGAAAGAAAGAAAATGAAAGAGAAAGAGAGAGAAGAAGGGAAGGGAAAGGAAAGGAAAGGAAAGGAAAGGAAGGGAAGGGAAGGGAAGGGACAAACCAAAACACTACATCTTGAATTTTGACATTCTTCCCCAATAAGGTTTTACTACAGTGCTCTAAAAGAATGTGTGCTAGTATTCAAGGTTATACTATGTATAACCTTGTATGTGTAGTGTGTAGTGACCTACAGCCTCCTTGGTTCCTTGTACTTCAGAGATGAATAAGGGAGGTGGGGTGGGAACAGCATCTGCTGCTATCTTGCGACAGCACTTGAAAATCCTCCTAGAGAAATTCTGAAGCAGCCCAAAGATGAAGTAGAAAGATGGGAGCCTTTGTGTAGTTGGGCAAACTATGCAAGGATTTGAAGCATGTGTCTGAGCAGCAAAAACATAACACAATCCTCTTTCAAAAGCCAAGGAATAAAACACTTGTCACAACTATTGTATTATTTTATAAAGATAGTTCTTGTGGTGGGTGGGTGTGTTTGGGTGTGTGTGTAGGTGTGTGTGAAAATGTCTACTGAATTGTAAGACATGTATCAGGATGGAAAACAATGGTGTAAAATTAATTTGAGGGCCAAAGGGCCAAAGTGTTTTGAAAGTGTTTTATTATTTCAAAGTGTTTATTGAGACTTCAGTTTTCCCTTTTTTTGACCAATCAGACTGTAGGATATAACCCAATGGAAGCCAGCCGCAGCATTGCTTCCATCCGTCACCGCATATCAACAAACCATGGCCAGAATTTCTTTTGCACCTGGAAAGCTCTGATTTGAACTTTACTAGATAATGGCCTGTTTTTCATTCCCAGAAACACACACACACACACACACACACACACACACACACACACACACACGACTGTGAGCATGAATGATTGCAATCTGCCAGGAGCTCTCCACCAAGGCTTGATCCTGCAAGAAAGAGGCTTTCTACAGGTATGGAGCAGACAAGCAGGCTGCCAGATGGTCCAGGAAGGCACTTTCCCTCTCTCAAGTGCAAGTACATTTGCCTGGCACAACTTTGCTGTCATGGCCCATTAAGACTGGTTTACAATCTCATGCCAAATTTGATGAATATGCATGTGACCTCCTTTGCAGCCATCACTCATTGGACAAGAACCCTTGTGGCAGCGGCAGCAGCAACAGCAGTGGCAGTGGCGGCAGCAGTGCCTCTCATTAAGCACAACTTGAGTTATAGGCATGTTATGGTAATGTGTCTTCAGAACTTTAGGGGGTTTTCTTGTTCTAATAAATCTTCAAAATCATGCAGTTTCAAAGTATAATTAATGAAATGTCCCCCTAACCATTTTCACTTCATGCATTTTCTTTTGAGTTTTTTTTCCCCCCACCCTTTTCTTCCCCCCACTCTGTTAGCAAAGATGTCGAATGAGGTTAGGGCTGATGCACTTTATGGATGGGACATTTTATCCGCAAAATTATCTACGATTGTTATTTTCTTCCCTTATGCTTGTAACTTGAGAGATGACTTAGTTTCTAATGGAAAGTATAAATTGCATTGATGAGCTTTCTATAAATGCCCCTTATCTATGTACTCTAGATTCATATTATTCTGCCGCTATTCGCACTCACTGTACCAAAATATCGGATCAGAGTCTCTTCGCTTGTAGAGAATGTTCTATGCACCTCCATGAGTAAGTCTCCAAATTTTACATGCAGAAGATGGAGAAGATTTTTACTTGGAATAGTGGGTACAATCACAAGAAGACATGACAGCACATTTTCTTCTTTCTAACCATCCAGTCAATTTTTTTTTCAACATACTGACCTGAATGGTGATGGAGTAATGTTAATGCTATGAATATTATATTCCCAGTGTAGATTGCTTCATAGATGGTTCACCTGTGCTTGTCATATTGCCTTATAAGTCATGATGTGATGTCCTGCAATTCAAAATATAGAGAAGGTGTCTTTTTTAAAGTGTAATGTTGAAAAGATAGGTGGTACCTCCCCACCAAAAAAAAAAAAATCATCTAATTCACAACTTCGCATTAAGTGCTTCATCCATCAGCTCTGTGGAAGAGAATTTAGTCACAAAAGCAGACTTAAAAATGCTGAGGTTTTGAAGTGCACCTATAATCATAAAGAATGCAAACAAGTGAATGGAAAAAGGGATGAGGAGATGTATGTATCCAGGAAGAGTAAGTTCCTGGTCTTGTTATCTTAAAAAACTAAGTCTTTTTAAACTGAATTTGGCTTCTGATGACTTGGCATCAGGAAAAGGGTATTTACAGCTGTTTTTTCCCCCTAGACTTTCCTTCCCTATCACAATTTGCCACTCTACGTAACTGCTCTGTTATTCCCTAAAGTTATGCACTACCTGGGCTAGATCCTGCTTAACTTAGAATGTAGACAAGGCCAGCTAGAGGCCTTTAAATAAACCCTCAAATATATGTAGTCTCTCTCTATATATATTAACAAGAGCAATGGTGGTGCTGTGGTTAGAATGTAGTATTGCAAGCTAACTCTGCCCACAGTCAGGAATTCAATCCTGATGGGCTCAAAGTTGACTCAGCCTTCCATCCTTTCAAGGTTGGCAAAATGAGAATCAAGATTATTGAGGGCAATATGCTGACTCTGTAAACTGCTTAGAGTGGACTGTAAAGCACTATGAAGCAGTATATAAGTCTGTTAATAGCTACTGCTATTCCCAGGCATGTACTGTAGAATTATAGTTTGGGAAAAATAGACTGTAATCATCTGCTCTTTATTGCAGTCTAAAACTGAATCTCTTTGTCTTCCTCTTCCTTCTCTGCTCAATATAAACATTCCAACTGCAATTTCTTTCTTTCTTTATTTTTTAAAAAAGGTGGTGGTGGGGGAGGAGGCAGGAGTTAAAACTCATCCATGGTCCTAAGGGAGATAACAAGATGGAATGGATAGCTTTTAGTGGCTTCTGAATAGAATTGGGGCCATAGGGTCTTTGAACTTAAAATCTGATATTTGTCCAGACTTGCTTGTTAGCCATTATATTTAAAAGGTACTTTCAAGGTTGGATGCTGTCTGGTTGGTGAGACCTTAAACTATGTGAAATTAACCAGATGTGCTAAAGTAAACAGGACTACTAGAATAAGGCTCTCAAAAAGATACGGTTCCTTAGTATTTTAACTTCCTCCTATTAGTGTTTATGCTTTTATCAGAGTTGGAGGGAACTTTCACTGTCACCACTAACATCAGCTATAATTCACTTACCTAAGCCCATTTAGGCCAGATCCACACTTTATGCTTCTCCCACCACCAATAGAGGCCACTCATAATTTTCTGAATGAAAAACAGTTAACATCATATTCCACCTCCTTCCAATCCATTACAAATACACCTTCTAGGGTTTTGAAGGTTTGCTTCAACAATACGGTTTTCTCTTCTGAGCTATCTTAAGCTCTTCCTGCTGTGCTTCACTCCAAATCAGTGATATCCTAAACTCTGTTTGATTGCTATGCTTGTTACACTCCTCTCTCCTCCTCTGGTCCCTGTCCCTTAAGATCATTTCAGGCAGGTTGCTATCAACTTGGACATCAATTTCCCATTTTTCTTCCAGTTGATCTAACAGTAGTCCATGTTGACCATAGAATCCAGGAATGTTTCCAGGCCACCCATGTTTTTCCCAGCTCTTCTGCCAGTGTATTGCACACTTATGTCTCACACTTTTGAATTCTACTCAGGCCAGGTGAAGTATATTCTTTGCTTTCCTACCTTATGCTCCTGAATTACTATGGTCCTCTTTTCCTTCCTTCCCCTCCTTTCTTTTTAATCTTTAATATAAGAATTTGAAACATAGTTCTAAAATTTCAAGGAATGCCATTATAGATCTGATACCAGTTGTTCCTTGCTAAAAAGTTTCTACAGACGTAGAATAAAGTGTAAAAGTGGCTCTGTTGTAAAAATGGATGACAATAGAAAGCTAGATGTAATTGCCTAAGAGTGTCTCAGTGACGTGGTTGTCAATATATCTTTTTATTTGGCTTAACTTGTAATATTAATGAGTGGTTTTGCTTGCTTTCAAAACTATTTAAGGACACTATAATTATTATTCTGAAATTAGCAACATTTCTCCTGGTTTTTCTTATACTGCACTATTCAGATTTTTAAAAAATAAAGTGATTGGTGAAATGATATCTGGCTAATATCATGTGAGGCAACCTCTATATAATGATATTCACTCATGTCACACATATTTATTACTTCAGATAGAAATACACAGAAATAATCTCACCAAGAAATAATGGCCATAAAACCCACACTCTAAAAGCACGTTCTTTTATATGATTTGTTCTTCTTTCCTTAAACAAGCTTTTTTTACTAGGGGCAAAAGAATTGGTCCAGCAGAACTTAAAACAAAAGACTAAAAATATAAAAGCATTTTTCCAGGGAACATACAACAATCCATTGATTCAAATTTGTGTCATTTGTTTAAATATTCTCTAAATGAATTTCATTCGTACTTTTCCAAATGATATTACTGCAATTTTCAGAGCCAGAGTCAAAGCCTACTTAATGAATCCATAACTGTCGAAAAAACATGATGTGAAACCTTAAGATAAAATCAAATACCAGTCACTCCTTTCCATTGGTGCAATGGAAACATTTGCGTTGACAAGGAAACTATCAAGTATCCCACATTGTTCAAACAAGTTGTTAATGTGTAGGTAGGGAATGTGAAACGGATAGCAACAAACCCTTGAGACTCCCTTATCTCATCTCAGAGAACAAGTAGCTCCAGCTGAAAGTTATCTTAATTCTTCATAACCGAAGTAGTGAAAGAAATGGTCATGAGCTTGCTTAACAGACCTGTTTTCATTGTGAAAAAGAAAAAGAAATATTTATGAATACACATACAAATATATGCAAGCACAGAGATATGCACACACAAACTTAAAATAGGGAAATCATCATGACAGTATGGTCTTTTTCTGCCCACCCCAGCCCCCTATCTCCTTTCCAGTCTAACAGTTCAACCACACAGTGTCTCAAGCTGTATTTTTAAAACGTAAGAATAACCTGTCTTGTTGCATCAGATCAAAGGATCACTGAATAGCCAGGCAGATGCCTTTAGGAACAACTCCTTTTACTTTTAACTCAACTTCTGATTTTTGAAGTTATTTTGTTTCATGATGGACACTTCATTCTTAAATTCTATGGGCCCCTTTTTTTTAAGAAATAGAAACAAGCCTTGTAGAAAGCAGGGCAGGAAGGTATGAATCTGTACAAAATTCCATACAAGTAATCAGTAAAGCTAATAGGGGTTACCATGCATTACATTTTTACTTTTACTTTTTCCAGTTGCAATAGCAATAGACTTTCTCAGAATTTCTCTGTGGATAATATTGTTTCAGGATGATGAAAATGCACACAGACACGTACATACATATACATGAATACATACCACACCATGCAATAGCCATGAATCTTTACACTCTTTTCTTGTATGAGTGATTATGTCTTATCATTTCTACGAGACATGGATGCCAGCTGGAGCAAACATTGCATCTCAGAAGAGTATTACAACCCATACATTTACTCAAAGCAGCTGCTGTAGCAAAGAATGATTTGAAGGATCCAGGCTCTAAGTCCATGTTATATTTCATTAGTCTATATTTCATTAGTCCTGCCCACCTAGCAGTTCGAAAGCATGCAATTGCAAGTGGATATATAGGTACCACTTTGATGGGAAGGTAATGGTATCCCGTGAACCTTCGTGTGCAGTCATGCTGGCCACATGATTGCAGAAATGTATTAGGACAATGCTGGCTCCAGAGGCGGGCGTCACATACTGTAACAACTGGTTCACTTCACTCGCACATGTGCCTTCCGTGCATGCACACAGCATCAAAAAACCAGCGATTATATAGGAAGTGATAGGGCTAGAGTGGGTGGGTGGGCCCAATCACTGGTTGGAACTACCGGTTTGCCCAAACTGGTCCGAACCAGCAGCAGGCCACCACTGGCTGGCTCCCTCAGCTAAGAAACAGAGATGAGCATTGCCTCCTAGAGTCGGACAAGGGAAACCTTTACCTTTACTTTTTTAGTCTCAAATTGGTTAACCATCTTTGAATCAGACATCATTTTGATATGGTTGAAGCAGAGACATTTTTTTTCCTTTCCCATTACTTACACTCCAGTAACTTAAGCTATAGCAAAAATGGTCCTACTGAATTCACCCTTCCATTTAAGGATTCAGTCTTTTGAGAGAGAGGAATTCTTTGAGGAGCGCCATACCTTTTTGTTTCTTTTATGATTTATATAGCACAATTACCATAGCCTTCCTAACTACCACTGTCCCAAACCATCAGTACAGTTGATACCTGTGAACAAACATAGTTCCTGTGTTAACGTGGCATGTTTTGTCCAAAACATCAAATATATGGTATAACATGATGAAGATCTGGTACACACAACATTTTAAGATTATGGCAGCATTCCCACAATAAGCTGAAGCATAACTGGACTTCTATGGAAGAAGTGACAGACTGAAGATGGCTCCACAAAAGGTGAAGTGAGTGATTGTGACTAAGAACAAGGAGCTGACAAGTATTGGCTCCTTTAACTGTCTCTGGAGAAAGAGAAGATGTGAGATTGCCAACATTGTGCTCCATATAGTTGATCCTCAAGGAGACTGCAAGGCTGCCTTCCAAGAAGGGTGGGAGAACTGGAAGATGAGGAAATTCGTCATTTCTACTCCATCTGCAGTCAGAATCCTTAAAAGACGCTAAGTTTGCACTTCTTTTGCTAATCCCTTTTGGAAACTGCCTATTAGCTATTATAAGGAACTTAGACACCTTCAAAATGACAAGGCTAGAAACCCAGGATTAAGTATGTTCAATCATTAATGTAAAGAAAAAAAGAAAAGAAAAGGGGGAGAGGAGGGGAGGGGAAGGGAAGGGAAGGGAAGGGAAGGGAAGGGAAGAGAAGAGAAGAGAAGAGAAGAGAAGAGAACCTTCATAAGCTTTAAGAATTCAAAATAAGCAGCAAAATGTATGACAAAGTTTGAGCTATAGAAAGTTTTAAAAGGACTCATAAAATGTTGGAATAATTTATTTGGAATATTAAAACTTTGACATTAATTTTAAAGTACATTTTCATGGGAAAGAAAAAATAATCTATTTTGAAGACATAAGATAATCAATTTTATAATGATGTTCAGATATATTTTCGAAGAGTGGCACTGGGACCTTGAATCAACAACATCAGCTGTGTTATGTGTTCTTATGAACAGTCTGTTCTCAGAAGAAGCTGTTACAGAAACATTTTTGGAACAAAAGTTATCTGACATGATGGTGAAGAATAAAGTGAATAAGAATTTGTCACTGAATATACAAAATAATAATAATAATCAAAAGAGGCTTTAAAAAGTAAGAAGGAAATAAAAATGCAATTCAAGAAAGTCATTGAAATAATTTCTTCCTCTTGGACTTAACGAAAGAGGCTTGTTAAAGTTTTGAAGAAATTTGAGACAAGGGACAACAATCATTATAATGGATTAAGGAACAATATTATTTCATGCAAAAGGAAGGAACATAAAGTTGACTTACTTGATCAGGGTTAAAATACGTTATTTTGGGTGGTTCTTCTTGGACTTGCTTACACTTGAGCTGAAAAAGATGTGCATTGGATTTGCTTACAGTTAAGAATTGAAATATAAAATAATGAGTTTTATATTTGTTAACTAATGTTATTATTTTAGGGCTCTGTTTCAACTTTTTGCTGACACATGGTTTGGAAAAGATTGTTGCTTATTGTACTTACCTAAAGTTGAGTTATGGGATGAAGAGTTTTATAATCTCTTAATCAATGACTATCACTAAGTGTTGTATTTTATGATTACCTATCTCTGCCCACTCATGACTATAACCATGTTGCTTGTATTTTTACAATTTATATTGTTCTGTTTGTTTCCTAGTATGATTTGATTGCTTATTAATAACTTAAGACTATTACTAAGTGTTGTATCTTATGATTCTTGATGAATGTATTTTTTATGTACACTGAGAGCATATGCACCTAAAACAAATTCCTTGTGTGCCCAAACATACTTGGCCAATAAAAACTTCTATTCTATTCTATTCTATTCTATTCTATTCTATTCTATTCTATTCTATTCTATTCTAAATCTGCAGAGCAAACAACTCTGCCAGATGTTGGCCAATTATTGGGCTGGAGATTTCTTGATCCTGCCAGCTCTTGAATTCAGATGTGCACTTTCTGCTCCAGTAACCTTAATTGCCTCTACTCCGCCAATCTGGAGGAGGAGCATTTTCCATAACATCGTCTCCAGATGTGTCCTCTTGTGGGACGATGATTTGCTCAAGCTTCTTGCCAACAGCTGGCTGGAGTACTATTTTATCTCCTGCAAGTCCTGATCCTACAAAGTTATCAGCTCCCTCATCAGAGGACTCGGAAACAGCCACGACACCCAGGTCTCTCCTGTGATTATCTGAGTATTCCTACCTTAGCTGCAAATTTTCCTGTGATTTCTCTGATCTTCTTTAAAAGATTTTATTTTCCTTTTTTTATTATTATATTCCACTATTTGTTGACATTCTGCATTAAGATATCTTTCCTTGTTCTTTCTTGTTTGATGTTGGAAGTCTGCATTAATTCATCATACATCCTTTTTGTTGCCTAAGGCTTTTATCCTCTTTTTTTTTTTCTTCCTGGCTATCATGATAGCTTGTTCTGAAAGCCTCTTGGATCTTTTCCTCTTTGAAATGTTGGGGATATTTTTCTGCTTCAGTTTTCTCAGGGTTTCTTATCTCACCCATAGCTTCTTAGGTTCCCTTTGCATAAGTGAAGAATGCTAAATTTGTTTCTTATTGATTCTACATTCTGACTGTGTGTTCACTGGGTTGTATCTTACTTGTAACCCACTCTTTAGTTTCTAAGTTTAAACCATGTACTTGACAATCAATAATTCATAATGTACTCTACAATCTGCACTTGGAGGTCTCCTGGCTGAACGGATTTGCACTTTCCCACCTTCTGCTCCCTATTATGAGGTCAGCTTGATTCCAATAATTTCCATCTGGTGGTGTCCAGGTGTAGAGTCTGCACTTCTGTGGCCCAAGCTAGCTACGGTCAATAAAAAAAGATTTCTCTTTGCAAAGCTTGGTTAATCTATCACACGTGTTATTGCATCTATTCAAGCCAACCTTTATCATTTATTTATTTGCTGGCTGGCTGGTTTACAGACCAGTTCAATCCATGGATGTTAAGCTCCCTAATATGTAATTGGGATTAAAGATATCTAAGTCAAATTCAAGACAACAGATTCATCAAAATGTTATAAAACCAGAAGTCATGGCTAAAACATTAATGACAATGATAACATGCATTCCATTGACAGGAGGGCAGGGGTGCAATGCTACCGGATCGCATCTGGTTGGGCCATCCGGTAGCGATGGCTGGAAATAGTTCGGAGAACCGGTAGTAAAAATGGCCGCCGCAACCCCTCCCCCCCCATACCTACTGCATGGCTGCTTACCTGCCTGCCCGGCTTCAAGGTCCCTTCTAACT
>JANHFM010007163.1:57332-67445 GCA_032468115.1 Grayia smithii
CCCCTTAACACTTTTTGTTCTTCTTTCTTCACCAACTGGCTAAAAACACTGGCAACTATTTTATCCATCACAAACATTGCATTTTGAACACACAAAGGTTCAAAATATTTCTGATGTCACTTGCCAATATACAAAGCAGGAATAAAATGCAACACAGAAATGAGAAACTTCATCAACATCAGCGCTCCTAAATCAAATTGGAATATACTTGAAGTTGTAGGATTTTGTCTTTGTTTTTAAAGGATCCAACAAGTTCCTAGATGAACTTCGTTAGAATACTCTCAGTCTGTGAGTGTTTTATTTCTTCTGTTAAATATTTTCTTTTCCTCTTTTGTGCAGGAAACATTTCTTAAATAAATGAACTTTCTAAACACCTTTCTGTGTAGCAAATATATTTTGTCTGTTGGTTGTAATAATTCATTCAACAGTAATGATTATTTCTGCATTTATGGGATGACATACACAATAGAACCAATATGTTTTTCCTGGCTTCTGTGAGCCAATTTTTGGTGCAGAAGCTGTTGTATGTGTAAACTTGCACCTCATTGGGCACTGTTTGTTTGTATCAGCCAGACGTTATCAAGTAGTTGACAAAAAAGAAAGCAAAATAAAACCACTTGGTGAGTACATTAAAAGGTTATTGGTCCCAGATAGCTTGGTATTCATCTAGAATGGGAAATGGCTGAATTATTCATTAAAATATGTAAATTATCTCTAAACCCAGCCTATTTTAAAAGATAGCCAATGAATTAGCAGTTTAAAAGAAAATGATCTGTCCTAGAACCCTTGAGGAGAGAATTTTACCAACTAAAACTTTGTGTTAGTATTTCTAAAGACAAATTAGCATGATTTTATGAGAGGCAACCAATCTTCATCCAATCAACATTCCTGACTTCTTTAGGATGCCAAGAAGCTGAACTCTATCATGCTCACCATCTCCAATCTGATGCTTTCTGATAGCTCCCAGATTTCTACTGACCAACACATGAAAAAAGAATTGGGGAAGGCTGCATTATATATTAGCAATAGCAATAGCACTTAGACTTATTATATACCATTTTATAGTGCGTTACAGCCCTCTCTAAGTGGATTTCAGAGTCAGAATATTGCCCCCAACAATTTGGGTCCTCATTTTATCCAACTTGGAAGGATGGAAGGCTGACTCAACCTTGAGCCTGGTAAGATTTGAACTGCCAAATTGCAAGCAGCTGGCAGTCAGTAGAAGTAGCGTGCAGTACTACACTCTAACCACTGCACCACTTCTATTTTAATCAGAAGCAATTGGCATTTAACCCACTAATCACATTATTTCTTCAGTGGTGGTCCTTATTGGTTAAACGAGGGAAGAACTTTTAAAAATTGCAATAGTAGTGATCAGTAATGCCTCATTTAAACATGGATGGCATTCTTTAATGCAACACCAGGGTCATCCATGAGGAGAAGTAAGACAGACAAACAGACAAAGGTAGCATTGTGGACTCAAAATACAGGACCCATCCCTCTTCTGTGTGGGACACATTGCATGCATACCCCAAAGGCATAGAGCTTATAACATAAATCTATGGCACTGCTTTGGACATTTTCCAGTAGTCATTTGTGACAATTTTATGAAAGCTTCATAAATTAAGGAAGAAATAATTCTCAGCTAGTCTTAAATTTCAAAATGAAAGAGAACAATTTCAAATACTCCCAGAGAGAATTAGAATGCCAGATGAGTCTGTTCAGGCAACATTTTGTTAAGATATGGGAAGTGGTAAGCAGTTGCTCACCTCTGAACATTCAGTCTCTGTGTGGATTTAAATGAACATCTCCATAGAAAGATAGCATCTGAAAAGGCTTATACTAAACAAAATTCTTTTTAAAATCAGTTTTGCTGGTTAGCCATGGGCAATTGTGGTTCGCTTGCTTTTAACTTAATCAGAATTTAGACTACCGATGTGATATGATGAGGGAGCCTTGTTAACCAACAGCCATTTCCTGATTCCTGTCATCTTGTGACAAGTAGGATGGAAAGTGGCAGTAGTTAATCTTTTTAATTATTTTTTATTTATAATGCAAAAAACTTAAAGCAAATTCAAAAGATTTTAAAAATGTGTCAGGTGGTTTCTTTTTCTATTTTTTCCCCTAAATTCAATTTCTTCTCTGAAAAAAAAAGTGTGGGAGAGATTCTGCAAACCAAAAAGTTTTAATTTGATTATTTTATTTTATTTCTTTTAAAACATTTATGAATTGATACACACACACACACACACACACACACACACACGCTTATAAAATAAAACCTGAATGATGAATTTTGTAATTCTGAAGCATAAACCATATAGTATTGCTCTGGACAAAATGACAAAAATCCTGAACAGATATCAAAAGCATTCCTCAGATTCCTCCTTGGTTTATTTTTGAACTTACTAAATGCAGATAGTTCTATAATAATGTAAATGCTAAAGTATTACATTATTCTATTCAATAAACTTGTGCTGAATAGAATTATCACCTTGAAATTACAGAGTAAATCTCCCTATACAAAAACAGATTCAAGACAAATTAGAGTGTGGGCCAGGTCACTATGATTGTTAATTAGTGATAATGGAAATACAATTAGCATAATGAGTTCCAATTACGGGATATAGAGAAATATGAGGATACTAGTTTCATAAATCTTGCTTCTAAGAAAAATAAAATGCATCAGATTTAACAAAGCATGACCTTCTCCTCAGCATAAAGCTTTACCTTTTGATGAAGCTAAATTGGTCTTATGACCAACTGGATGCAATGAGTGAAGAGAGATGCAACAGAATGGATTTAGTATGTCTGATAGCTAAGCAGTTCCTGTATTAGCTTGGCTTTTGGTTCAAGTTTCCTCCAAAAAATTGCCATCTGTTTCTCCAATTTGGGGCAAACAACAAAAGAGAAAAATGACAGGGCATTGCATGAAATCATTATACTGACTTACAAACTCCCAAGAGAGGAAGAGGAGGAGAAAAGGAAAGGGAGGAAGAGGAGGAGGAGGAGGAGAATAAGAAGAATTGTGTAGATGAAATATTTTTTCACCTACACAATTAATCAAGTTTGAATGATTGATGCAAATGTTTTAACAAGCAGAATGGGTATTTTGAGAATAATTACCATAGGAATAACTCTTAATTTTGAGGAGCATTGTAGGAGTGATTTTGAGACCATTTAGGAGCCTGAAAATTTTGAAAGTCCCTTTCATGGTCAGAAAGTGCAGCATGTGGGTGAATGTGAATATGGGATATTCCTATTCCAATATCAAGATGACCTAAATGCTGGATGATTAGTTGGCCTACTTTTATCCTGAATTCAAACTGGTCCAGGGTCATGTACTCATGACCTCAAGCACAAGAAAAGGAAAAGCCAGCCATCTGTGCATTTAATAATTTGAAGTGGGTTACTATTCATGTGCAGCCTTCTGCTTAACATTCGTGAGAAAGAACAGCCACCTAGCACCATGGGGCGAGAGCTGCTAAGTCAGCCTTGAAGTTGGAATCCATTGCTTCGATTAATGGGAATGGTGGTGTTGACATGGCAATCTCAGCTTGAGTGGAAACAAAAGTCCAAATGGGTTAACAGTAGATGAACTTGGGTGACATCTGGGGAGGTGCTGCTGGGAGAAATGGCGTTCATTACATACCCTGGAGATTTCAAACTGAGCAGTACCATGACTCCCTAAAATGAATTTCTGCAACTTCCCCTGTGAATGAAAAAAATAAATAAATTCTAACATCTCTAATAAATTGCTAATAAAATTGGATTTGAGAAGGGCAAGAAAGAATCATAATGTTCTACTTAATTGTAACTATATTAATCTATTTACCAAATAAAAATAGTCCGTACATTTTAAAACCATATTTTAAAGCATGACCAGATTACTTTTCCACAATTCCAGAAATCTGGGATTTCATTTTGAAAGTGGCTAGTTTCATTCACGAAAGACAGTAAGGAAACATCAAATAAAATGAAAAGTGGATTTTTGTTTTATTTTGTTTTGTGGGGTTTTTTTTGGTTTGTTTTAAAGCAGCTTCTTTTAACAGTTCTTAAAATGCTGCAAGGTGCAAAACACTGGTAAACTATAAGTTAATTTTGGGAGTGCTCCTCTCAGCCCAGCTGCAGGGGGAGAAGTATCAGGGGGCTGACTGCCCTGCTCTCTTCTTCTTAGCAAAATTTCTCTACAAAGTGAGCATTCAGAAGATACAGGGATCACACACCCATGGCAAAGGCAGATATGGTATCTTCCAAATCCTGAAACAATACTTGGGTTTTGCACAGGACTCTGGAACTTTGTTTGTTTGTTTTTTCATTTAGCATATTTTTGCATCAAACTGTTAAGACTGCCAGGGTGAAAAAGGAAGGCACCTTTTGGTGATGCTCCGTTTATTTGACCCGCCACACTTTGAAAAATGCTGATGCTCATGATAGGGAAATTAAATGCAATCTTGAGATCTTTGCTTTCTGAGAATGAAGTGGTGGGCTGATCCCCAGCCATAGCTAAAGCAGAATACCATCATTAGAGCTTTAGTAATCCACCTACCTTTGGAGTATTTCATTTTCATAGATAGATAGATAGATAGATAGATAGATAGATAGATAGATAGATAGATAGATAGATGATAGATAGATAGATAGATAGATAGATAGATAGATAGATGAATATATTCTCAATCAACTTGAAATACAATGATGAAATAGCCATTTTTTTTAAAAAAAATAATTATTATAAAATGTGTCTTCTCTCCTTCCCCACTTGCCCCAAATGCTATTTAAGTTATACTTTCATTATGGTTAAACTTCTGGAAACAGTACTGCAGTATTTACATTTTCAACCCACATAAATCAAGTAATATCATCTAAGAGTTGGCATGGCAAATTCCTAAAATGTCAATCTTTTTGGCCTCTCCTCTAAATCAGGATAGAAAACTAATATGTTAAGGTGGTTAAAATGTTGGTCAGAGTCTGGGAATACCCAGTATCTGGTTCATCCTGGATGATTCTAACCTGGCTTATCTCACAGGGTTGTTATTGTAGGAGAGAACAGAAAGTAGTAGTATTTTCTACTACACTAAGCTCTTGAAGGAAAAAAAATGATGAGAAGTCAATCAATCAAATAAATAAATAAGCTAATTGAAATGTTATGGCTTTCTTATCGAAATCTTTAAAATCACCTTATTTGTGTTCACAGTAAACCTTGAATGACATTCAAATGAAAATAAATAGATAAGGTAATTAGTAGCACATGAAAATAACTTTCGTTAGAATGTCAACTGGAGGAAGAGTACAAAGAAATCTAGGAAAAAAGAATCTAGCAACGTAGGACTAATATAATAGCTCTATTTCTCAATTAACTTTAGATGAGGAGATTTTTTGAAGACAGGTCAAAGATGAATATCAAAGATGCATATTCCCATTATTGATATTTTTATTACTGCTCTTTCTAAACAATATAGGAGTTAGATAGATAAATATAGAAAGAAAAAAAGAAAGAAAAATAGAAAGAAAAAAAATAGAAAGAAAAAAATAACAGTTGAGCCCAAAATTTATGTTGCTAACTGAAACATCTGTTAAGTGAGCTTTGACCCATTTTATGACTTTTCTTGCTACAGTTGTTAAGTGAATCATTGCATTTATTAAGTTAGTAATGTCGTTGTTAAGCAAATATGGCTTTCCTATTGACTTTGTTTGTCAAAAGGTCTCAAAAGGGGATTGCATGAACCCAGGAAACTGCAACTGTCATAAATATGAACCAGTTGCCAAGTGTTTGAATTTTGATCATGTGACCATGGGGATGTTGCAGTCGTCATAAGTGTGAAAAATGGTCATAAGTCACTTTTCTCAGAGCTGTTATCACTAAACAAACTGTTGTAAGTCAAGGACTACCTGTAGTACTAACAAGGAAAAAGAGCAGAAATTATGCTTCTTTGGCTAACCATTAAAAAAAACTCATCAGAAATATTAAGCATAATAATTGACCTTCAGAAATTCTGTGAAAGCCACATAAGAACACAAAATGCATATTTATTCTCAAAACAAAATGGTCTGAGGTCTGAACCATGTCCATCAGAGTGTAATGGTTGAAAAAAGAAAGAAGGAAGGAAGGAAGGAAGGAAGGAAGGAAGGAAGGAAGGAAGGAAGGAAAGAAAGATTAAGAAACTACATTAGCTTTTGACAGCACTGTAAGAGTCAACCAAGTCCACATGCATCTAATATAGATGTCTATTTTCTTAGACATTTAACTTTACTTTTCCAACATAACGCTAGGCTCTGGGACCTAAAGTGTCCTTTATGTTTTTAATCTTGATCATATTATTGTTATTTTATTGCTTTAATAAATGCAGACTTAATCTGTTAAAGTGATAATTTTGCTCAGTAGGATTCTAGCATAGGAAATGAAATTCCATGTATGTTAGTTTGTTGGGCTTTACAGTGAAAATAAAGATGAAATCTTCTAAAATGTAGCCTTGAATCACTTCATGGCTGTTTTAATGTAGGTTTCTTGGTAATAATGTATCACTGGCTTTTTCAATAATGTTTATTTTTATTTCTCACTCCAGCCTATAATCCTGGTATTTTCTATCCACAGATAGACCAGAACTGGTTTTGTGGTTGGTGCAGTGGTTAGAATGCAGTATTGAAGGCTAATTCTGCTGACTGCCAGGAGTTTGATCCTAACTGATTAAGGTTGACTCAGCCTTCCCAGTAAAACGGTCAGTAAAATGAGGACTCAGATTGTTGGGAGCAATATCCTCAGTGATGGGTTGCTCCTGGTTCGCCCTGGTTTAGGGGAACCATTAGTGGCGGCAGTGGGAGGCTCCGCCCACTCGCCCAGACATCATCAAAAACACTCTGCACATGCGCGCTACCGATAGCAAACTGGTAGCGCCAGGATTTGAATCTCACTACTGAATATGCTGACTCTATAAACTGTTTAGAGACTGCTGAAAGCACTGTGAAGTGGTATATCAATCTAATTGCTGTTGCTTAGTTGAGCTGATACAGTGTCAGCAAGCTCTGTTGCAATGAGAAAATTTAGCAAAATCACCAGTAATATAGTGGGGTTGTTGTTTTTTTCTGATCTAATACATCACATGATTAAATTAAAATTAAATTAAATTTAAAGAATTATCAGAATATAAAACTACAACAGTAAAATGTATAAATCGTAAGAGTACAGAACTACTTGAGGGTGACAATGAAGAGCCATGGTTTGTGTATATCTTCAGGTTGTATGGAAATAATTATTTCACACTTTCCACAGGTGAGAGCAAAACTGATCAATGCCAAAAGGAAAAAAAAGAAGAAGCAAATGCAGTGAGGCAATCGTTCAGAAAAGGTTATGATGACATTACAGTACTTCTGATTGGACGTTGGAAAAATTATTAGACAATGGCTGCTCACACCAGCAATTTTAATGGACAATTTGAGAACAGTTGTCAAATTAAATTTCTACTGCAAGCAATACTTGCTGTTGAGCATACAATTCTTCATGATTCACACATAAAAAAGATGTTATCTTCATTCAATCATTTCTCACACTATTGCAACCTCTCTGAATCTCTTTCCTTCTCTCACTATATAAAAAAGCTGTCAACTAAACAGAAAAATGTTGAAATATAAATGCCAATAAACAATATATTATATAGTCAACTTAGAATTCCTAGTAAATGGGGACACAACATGGCCAAAAGAAAATAGCAGTATTTATTAATCTTGACAACTTTAAGAAGTGTGGATTTCAATTCCCAGAATTCCTTAGTCAGCTGTGGAATTCTGGAAATTGAAGTCTATACAATTTCTAATTACTTTAATTGAATTTAAAACATTTATATAGCCATCCATCTTTTACCACCTCTGGGCAGCCGTCAATGAATTTTTTTTAAAAAAAACTAACACTATATAACACAACTGGCTAAAACTTTAAAAACAACACCTTAAAACAACTGAAAAACACTGGACTATAGAATCTTAACATCTAATGAGGGTTGAAAATATTGTATTCCATCTATCATCTGTAAATGATCAGATTAACAAAGAATGCTTCATCTGGGCAAATTATATTTGATGATCAACTGTCCCTAGTCATGGTAGAATATGGCAGCCCTTGTCATTATATAAACAGTACAATATCTGAAGGTAACTTCTTCCTATTTGAGCCTTCTTATAATCTGATAATTTCTGCCAGGGAAGATTTATACATTTCTGTTTTATTTGTGTAAGAATAATATGAATTAACACTGTACCATAAAGGCCTATGTCATTCTAAAAAAGTTTAAAATGCATATTTGGCCTCTTCCATTTAGTTCTCGATACCTCTGAAATCTTAGTATATATGGTAGTTCAATTTAAATATACATTTCAATGCACCAATTATTTAGCACTGTTTGAGTTGTAATTCACTTAAATAATATATTAAGCATTGATAGATTATATTGATCGAGGCTTTGCTTGAACCTATGACATTCGGCTAGCAATTGGCAAATGAACTTGAAACATTTGACCTACCAGGTGAAGCATTTGCTTATTTAGTTCAAATTGACCATCTTCATTGAGGTACTCAAATCTAATAGCTACTGTCAGCTGTTTCAGGCATTGACTGGGGAATTTTACATAGACAAAAAAATCTCTCTGTTGTAACCATCAAGCATAGTATTGCCCAGTATAGACATATAATTTATTTTAAATAGTTAACCTTAGACTCAAGCAAGCATCTTTCTCCATAATATTTTTCTATATGTCACTATCTCAGATATGTGCTTTTTGCCTAACGTCTGTTTAGAATCACTCTATGGAATTTGCTAGATGATCAAATTATTTCTGATTCACTGTTGGCTTTGCATGGCATCTTCTGAGAAATAGGATGAATGGGAAGGATTTGTAGTGCATATACTCAGGTACATGATTTTCTTTTCAGTTATGAAACACAAAATGGAACTGGAAGAACTTAAAAAAACAAGCCACAGTTTTACTCAATTATCCTTCATGGACTTTAAATCTCTTTGGTATCCTTTTGGGGAGAAACAGTAGGATAAACACCTGTATTTACAGAGAATTAACTATAGCACAAGAGTTGTGTTGAAGAAGAGGATGCTGCTTTTTAAAAATTTCTTGCCCATCTTGCTAAGTCTTGTCTATTCTAGCAATAGCTTTCCATAAACTCAAAGAAAGGATGGTGAAAGGCAAAGTAAAATGTGAAAAGGTGGATCAGCCTTTCAAATGGACCAAATGGGAATTATGACAAGATGAACAAATTCTATTTTATTCTAAGTCCATGTTAACAGAATCTTGCATGTTTGAAAGTACAAATTCTCACTCTCTCTTTTTACTTCCTGATACTTTCTTTCTCTGCCCATTATTCAGTTGGGGGAGTCCTCCCCCTGTTATCTGATCACTCCCTCGGCAGTATCTCTCCTCCATCTTCCAAGGTCATTCACACATTCCATTACAAAGGGGATGGGAGAAGCATAACATTTATGCCCTCTCAGCTTTTTCAGTTGTGATTCT
This sequence comes from Grayia smithii, assembly GCA_032468115.1. Classification (NCBI taxonomy): domain Eukaryota; kingdom Metazoa; phylum Chordata; class Lepidosauria; order Squamata; family Grayiidae; genus Grayia; species Grayia smithii. The sequence goes on from JANHFM010007163.1 coordinate 66,846, forward strand.
AAAAGGACAGAATATATTTTAACAATTGTTGTTCAAGCTGTGGCACATTTAATCTAATAGTGAAAAAATAATTGAGAAATGAATATGTTTGGTAGCCTTCTGAAATATGTGCTATGGAATTATTGATAACTTCTGCCTCTTTGGAATTCTTGGACAGATGGATGAGAAACCAACAATGTTCTTCACATACATGCTCCTGGTCATAATTATGTGCCCTAGACATTTCGCCATAATGGACCTTAGCATTGCTCAGCACTACAAAATCCAAGTAGAATGACTTGCATCAGCATTTTCCTCTTTGCAGTATATTCTGACCCCTTAAAATTTGTTTGCAGAGGGTAACATGGCTTGTGTGGTAGATGAAGGAAAATCCTATCTACAGAACTGGGTTTGATCCACTCTTTTTTGGGATGCTAATTTAGAGATAGCATCCAGTTTCTAACTCATAAAACATAACCATCTTGTGATGTCATAAAAAGTAAGAAACGTATTGCGGCACAAATTTGTGTCAACTGTAAGGCATCTGAGGAAGTGGACTGTAGATCTACACAGTAGAAAATACAGCCACCAAATAGATGTGTTTCGGGAAGTCAGGGGGGT
>JANHFM010007163.1:259878-270989 GCA_032468115.1 Grayia smithii
TTTCTTTCTTTCTTTCTTTCTTTCTTTCTTTTTCTTTCTTTCTTTTTTCTATCTTTCTTTCTTTCTCCTTCCTTCCTTCCTTCCTTCTTTGCTTCCTTGTTTGCTTACCTTACTTACTTACTTACTTACTTACTTACTTACTTACTTACTTACTTACTATGGCTCAGAGAGTCAGTTTGGTGAAATGGTTAAAGCACCTGGGCTAGAAATGTGCGATTTTGAGACCCACAAAGGGAGCTGAGTGACCTTTCTCCAGTCATTTCTCTCAGCCCCTAGGAAGAAGGCAGGAATGCCAACCACTTCTGAGAAATGTTGCTAAGAGAACTGCATGTCCTCCCAGACATTCAAATTATAGTTTGAAAATGCTATAACAGTTATATGCCAAAATGTAATAGTTTTCATTATAGTGTTATGCCACATAACCAGATTGTACATCATTAAATGGAGTACAGGACTATCAGCCACTTCTCTCCAGAAAGTATTTGGAATAAAATAATTTATTTCATTCCTCTTGGTGAAAGAGGAGTGCTTTCTGTTTTGCTACAGCTGTCTTTTTATGACCCTGACATTGTGGGTGTGTTTAAAATATACCCCTAACTTTCCTTTTTATCGCTCTGACATGGCAAATACCAGAGGTCTAATTATTCAATTGCCTTTAGAAAGAGTTTTTGTACATGAAACATTTTTTTTTCTTTGCTTGAGAAGATTACATAGGCTCACTTTAGGAAAAGAAACTGAGTTAGACTATTGTATTTTATTCATTTGGGTTGGGTAAATTTGTGGTCTAGGCGTTTGTTGGAAAATGTCATATTAGTGAACATTCTCAGATGCCTTCTTAATGTCATGCCACACAGGTCAAGCTTCTTTCTGTTTAAACTAGGGACCATTTTGGTTTGTTTCTGGATCTGGATTCTGGATCTTGAAATAACATGAATATAATTCAAGAATTTGGTTGGCATGCTATGTTAAATAAATAAAAAAGAGGATATTTTCCAATTATTCCACCACATGTTTATTATATTTGCACCACTTGGCCAAGGCATTATTGCTTAGGAAGAAATTATTTTGCATCAGTTCTGACAGTATCATGATGGGTGTCATGCATATCCAAAGTGAGGAATCTCTGGTGCTCCAGATGTGGCTGAATTACAATTCCATCCAATCCAACTAGCATAGCAGTGGTGATGGATCTTGTAATTGTAGCTGAATAATATTTGAAAGATGATAGAATATGATAAGACATTTTCACCTTTGACTAATATTGTAAAGCCACAGTTAGAAAACTTTTTCTTAGAGTTGGAGTGGGGGGGCAACACCTGGAAGAACTCATGTTATTACTGAAGACAGAAGCAATATGTGACATATGTAACTAGGTCTTAGTCTAGCACTTCAGCATCTTCTAATGGGTTTTGAACACTGTGAACAGCCATTGAAACCAAGCCAAGCATTTTAAATTGTTCCAGGTCATCTTGCCACTTCATTCAGAACAATCAGTGTCAGACTACCCCAAGCCAAAGCTCTCTAAGTGTGTTAAATTTCAATTCCCATTACAAAAGTTGAAGTGTAAAACATCTGGAAAGCAGGATTAAGGCAAGCAGGGTTTGACCTGGTTAGCACTTGTATGTGAAACCAACGTATGCTAGATTGGTAAATGGAAAATATAACTCGTAAGAATGGCAATGGCATTTTTTCACATTGCTACCTAGAAAGCTATATGAACACATCCCTGTAATTACCAGGATTTTACCTTTTAGAGACTCTTCATTCTTCAAAAATATAAATGAAAGCAGCAATGATTGGGCAGTGAGAACCCGACCTTAGGAAAGAAACTATCCACAAACTGTAGGAGAAGAGCAAGAGACTGGCAGAACTCTTTCTGATTGACACGTTTATTATTTCCTTGCTTTGTGTCCTGGTCTCAAACTTTTGTGCATTAATTCTTTTCCAAAAAATTGTTTTTCTATTTGTCCTCTATAAAATACAGAGGGCCATTGCTGATAGATGATGAAGAACATGTGTGGTTGGTGTAGATGTGGAGGTAAGGTAGACAATTGGAACTGTTGTAGGGCCTGATTCACACGTTAGAATCATTATCCAGATTTTAATTGCTGTTTGGGAGAACCTGCTTTAGGGTGAGTGATTCTCGGTATGCAAGTATGAGCTTTCAGCTAGAACCTGAGAAAGTGCAGCCTCATTTTCCAGTATGACTTATTAACAATATGGTTGAGTGGTTTCAAATGTGAGAATCTGTTGTTCGATAGTATTGTTCTGTTTCTGTGGTCTGTCTTTTAATAGGTCCACCCTGGAAATTGTTCAGGCCTATTAATTTGTCTGTTTACCTTATTGGTAAACAATCTCCTGAGTGCTTGATTTAATTTCATTAATTAAGGATCTCTTTCAAGTGGTCAGTATAAAAGTGGCGGTGACATTGAGCCCGACTTTTGATTTGGTGGTGTGTTCTGGGTGGAATCTGGAAGCATCTAGATATGTATGACACTTTATAGGTTTCCTGTGTAGCATATTTAGATGTTCATTGTGGGTTTTATGATGAGTTCAAGGAAATGGGTGCATCCCGTACATAGATCTGGAGTGAGATTGATGATGGACGTCCTTGTTTCTTCGTTCGTTTATCCATTTGTCTATCTAATTTATATAGCCACCCATCTCACAAACATGTGACTCTAAGAATTAATACAGCAAAACAAAAAAAAAAGGAAACTTCTAAAATCATTATCAATAACACATTAGCAAAATTAGAAAACTATAAAAACAGCTAAAACAAGATAATAGATGAAGGGATGTTAATAATAACAGAGCCACCTCACTAGTTGCTGCTGAAATTGTTGAACTCATGAAATGACTTGATGTTATTCATTTCCATAGGTAGAGATGATGAAAATACCATTGATGAAGCTCAAATAAAGGAGGGGTTTCAGGGTTTCAGAATTCAGGGTGAGAATTCAGAAAGAATTGTATAGGGCAGCCATGAAGATATTTGCATATTGAGGAGCCATGTGTGTACAAAAATTTGACACTTTATTGCCAAAAGATAGAGATTTTGAATATTAGTACAAACTCACATGCTGTGGTGGCAAAGTATGCTGTTTTGGCATTAGTACAAGTCCATGTTTGTAGGGGATGTTGGAATGTAGTGCCTTACGGTGATTAAAACGGTACTGTTGAGAAGATTAAATAACCATGTATAAAAGAAGGACAAAAAAACCCCAATCAATGAAGATGTATTCATGGTCCAAGACAAAAAAAGTACATATGGACTTCTCCATGTCAGGTTGTATAGCACTAACATTTTATATAAATCATTTTATATAAATTGTATATAGATCATTATTTAATTAATTTATTAAATATTAAATATGATTAAATATTAATATTAGATATAGAATCTCATAGAGTTCATTAATTAATATAATTAGTATTGGCAGCATTTATGTAGATTTGTGCCTGGACCTTGACTACTTACCTGCCTATTAATACTCCAGATATTTAATATAAACAGATACAGGTACAGACTCACATAAATGCAGACATGCAAAAGGCACATAGATTTCAGAAAAGGAGAAGGGAAAAGGGGAAAGATGTGATAACTCTGCATGGTAAAACTGGAGGAATTAGGATTACAGATTAGGATTACAGATTAGGTCAAAATGCAAGAAAAATTTAATTCAAGTGAAGAGAATAACACAATAAAATAAAATAAGATAGCATTGGCAAAACTGTTCATATTTACTGACAAACAGTGCACACAGAACATGAAGAAAAAGGTCCAGTTCTTTTTAAAACATAGAAGAAAAAACAAACCACATTATTTTATGGATTACAGAAAGTGGTTTATGTATGTGCTCCATGTAGTTTCCCTCATCAATGGTGTGTGTAAAACTGTGCTTAAAGCCATTCACAATTTACCCAAAATAAACTTGACACACTAGGATAATCACACAAGTTTGGTCCAAACTCAAAAAAGTTCTTTAACTCTTGACTTTTAAACATATTACTGAATGACTGATGTCACTTGATCTACATATATTTTTACAGCCTGAGTCTTGACCTTTACAATTACATTTCAGTTTGAATTCTGGGAAAGCTCCCCTTCCCATTTTAAGACACTCCCACTGATGTACCACATTCAATTGCTAGAATGCACATCAGGATAGCTCAACAGATGGACTGTGCTCTGGATTGAGTTAAATGAGTCAAAAAAATAAGCAGCAAGGTTCAGATTATATCACCTCATAAAGAACTTGGGACCACCAGTTGATACATATTGCAAAACCAGAAACTCATTCTCAACATTATCCTGTGCCATAATATACCATATGTTTGTCTTCCTCAGCACAGCACTTTCCAGATGTGTGGGGACTGCAACTCGCAGGTTTCTCAGCCAGCCAATGGCAATGCTGGCAGATAATTCTGTGAGCTGCAGTCCCAGCATGAGTGGAAGTTGCCAGCTTGGGAAGGGATACAATATGGCTTCACAGCAAACTTACCACTAATGCAGTTTCCTTGAATGCCTCTCTAAAATGAATTCCTATTTACTGTCAGTTACTTAGCATTACTGAATGCAGAGTTGTTAATACAGGTAGTCCACTACATTTATATTTTGTACACAGGATCCTTTTCAGAATTCTGAAACCCTACAGAACGACCTTCAAAGGGCTTTGATCTTCCACAGCCCCTGTCTTATTTCTGTCACTGCTCAAAGTTTAACAAAAGTTTATAGTATGGGAAGAAGAGGGGAATAGTAGAAATCATTTTATTAAGAGCATAAACCTAACTGAGTTGAACAGAGAAATGTGGTAGATTCTTTACACACAGAGAGGGAGGGAGGGAGGGAGGAAGAGAGAGAGGGAGAGGGAGAGGGAGAGAGATTCAAAAGAAAAGGTTTATGCCATAAAATGAAATTTATGAACATGATACCAACAAGAATATTGTGCCAGGCTGAATGCTTGCTCTGTTTACTGTTCTGAAAGCTTAAATTGAGGGGTGAAAGATGACAGCTTCACATCTTGAGCAACCCAGGGTAGGTTACAGATGAAGCCAACCAAGACTGTTCAGAAGTGTTTGGGTTTCAAATGAGGGCATTTCTGTCCTCCTACATTTGTTGATGATCCCTCAATCATTTTGGCGCAGTCCTATTAATCTTACTTTACAAATCCATGCCGTGATTTATATCATGTTTAATTAACTGATGGAGGGCTCCTGTGGTAAAATGGTATCGCATTAAGCTTTGTCCTTATGGCAAACACGAAGCACCATCTTTAGTTTTGCAAAAGCAAAATGTCCGGGGATTCATTGATGACAGGATGCTGGAATTGCAAGAAAGTCCCTCCTGTCGTTTGAAAATCCAGAGAGTGTGGTTGCCATATGCTCATCATTTCCAAGGGGGGGAAAAAAGTGACAGGACCAAAAAAGAACAGCTCTAGTTCCTCCAATATGTTCAAATCTCAGATGAAAATGATAATGCAGCAGTTCTGTACAGAGGCCAAATCTGACATGAAAGCATACAGGAAATGTTCAAAAGGATTAATGAGACATTTCTTTTTGAAACATAAATTACTTTCTCCTCCCTCCCTCCCCTTAATAAGTTACGTCAACAAAGTTGACTTCTTTTAGCAGTAACATTAGGAAAAGCTGTAGGTCTCTCTTCACACACCTATCAAACAGAGAAAACAGCAACCAGAAACTTAAGTTGAGCATTATTAAGTAAAATCTATGAATGTATTTTTTTGCATCAATATAAACCTGTGCTATAAATGTTTGGTCTGCAGAGGAAAATTGTTTTATTTCTAGGATAGCTGATTAGTCAATCTCTCTGCTTTTAAAAGATAAATCTCTCAAGGAAATCTATTTGACTTCCTGCTAAGCATTTGCAAAGTTCTTAACGTCTGAAAATTATCAAATAATTTGAAGACTACATACACATCAGGGAAATTAGTATATATATGTACACAGCATGACCTGTTCTGGACTACAATCTTGTAGCTATCTTTATGGAAATCACATTGAATTCATTATGATGTACTTTTTGTAGAGACGATGTACATGTACACATAGTGCCCTATTTTACAAAACTAAAATTGAACAGTGAATGTAAAATTACTTCTCTTTAGAATTACATATTTCTCCCAATAGTTAGATAAAATTGCTGAAAAGCCACCATTTAATGGCATTCATATTGACATTCCTATTATATAAACAGAAAAATATACTGACATTCAGGAGCAGGTTCCACTTACTTTTAAGGTTCCACGTACTGGTTTGCAATGGGAGCATGCACCGATGATGACGTCAGGGTGGGTGGGCGGAGCTTCCCTCCAGTTTCACTACTGATTTTATAGAACCGGACCGAACTCGGAGCAACCCACCACTGCTGACATTCATATTGTGACACTGACAGTATATGTTGATATATTTTGTCTCTCTGTGTGTGTTAATGTGTGCATCTCATGTATATTTCTCTGTTCTTATTTACTATCAGATACTTGGTGGAACATACAATTAAAGTTAAGATTTTAAAAGATACCTTTGTTTCATAGACAGCATTTCTTTGTCCCTGAATGCATTTCAGATTTGAAAAGAATTTATTTGTTAGGTTGTAATTAAGACCATTGAATGATTACTGAAACAAAGACAATAAAATAAATTGATATTTCAGCAAAGCCAACTGTAATTCGATATGATCCTCAAATCAGTAAACAGAACTATTTTTAACAAATTAATTTGTGCAGACTAAGCAGAAAGGAGAAGATATTACAAAGTTTTCTTTTAACCTTTAAGCATTTGTTTCTGTGCATATATGTACACATGCATAGATAGTTGACTGAACCACAATTTATTAATATGTAACACATGTGTACTCAGTTGGATGTGTTATTATACTGATACAAAAGAAACTAATGAGCAGTCAAGCTACCACAAGTCATGACTTGGGCCAAGATAGAAGATGCATGGACACAATAATTCTTGCTTCCACTTTCCTATTAAAGCTATTAATCCTGTTTGAGGTTTTATTCCCAGTTAGCTGAATAAAATCCTAATAACTTCTAGTTAGATCTCCCAAGAAGATCACAATCCAAAGATACATCTGTTGTTTTAGATGTATTTTCATATCTTTAAAGAATGCAAATATATTATTTGTGGATCAAATACTTTTCCATTGTTATTTTGGATGTCCACCAAATGACAATAACATATTCAACATTGATCTTTCTTTCCAAAGCTTTTGCCTGTCTTTCATCAGTGAACCAGCATCTTTTCAAAGTAACTAAGTTTGAACTTTTATTGGTAAGACTACATTTGGAATACTGCATCCAGTTTTGGTTGCCACAATATAAAAAAGATATTGAGACTCTGGAAAGAGTGCAGAGAAGAGTGACAAAGATAATTAGGGGGCCGGAGGCGAAAACATATGAAAATGGTTGCAGGAATTGAGTATGTCTACTCTAGTAAAAAGAAGGACAGGGAGAGACATGATAGCAATGTTTGAGGGTCTGCCTCAAACAAGAGGAGGTCAAGCTATTTTCCGAAGCATCAGAAGGCAAGACAAGATGATTGGAAACTAACCAAGGAGAGAAACAACCTAGAACTAAGATGAAATTTCCTGACAATGACAATAATTAACCAGTGGAATGGCTTGCATTCAGAAATTATGGGTGCTCATCATTGGATGTTTTTAAGAAGAGATTCGACAACCACTTGTCTGAAATGCTATAGGATCTCCTGCTTGAGCAGGGGGGGTTGGACTAGAAGACCTCCAAGGTCCCTTCCCACTCTATTTTCTGTTCTGTTCAAAATTTGTGCTGTGCACTGCCTTGTGATCCTTCATGATGGTGGTCTATAAATAAATTTAATAGTAGTGATCTAAGATGAATCCAGGAATATATGTAACTCCTTATTTTCCACATTCTGACATATTTGACAAAGTTGGTCACCACTTCAGATATCTGAGAAGAAAATGTCTTTCTTCTCCCTGTGCCTCCAAGTAGATCCCATTTATATCCAATCTTTCCTCCAAGGCATAGAAACATGATCCTCTCCTCATTTTATTAAGACAACAGTCATATGAAGTAGAAGGGAAAAACGTTGATGGCATTTGCAAGTAATTTAATGAATTTAATCTGGAAATGGGCAGGCTGCAATCCAATCCAGGAATGGGTCACAAGCAATCATTCAGCACTCGATCTGCAGAGCTTTCCCAGTACTCGAAAAGTGCTGAAAATTCACAGGATTTTTAAAATTTATTTTATATATTTGTTTGTCAAACATGTACAAGATAGCAGGTATAGGTATAAACATAAACATAAACAAAGGAAGTAAGTACAGGTAAATGGGGACAGTAAGACAGGGACGGTAGGCACGCTGGTGCACTTATGCATGCCCCTTTATGGACTTCTTAGGAATGGGATGAGGTCCACAGTAGACAGTTTGAGGTTGAGGGTTTGAGGGTTTGAGGCTGTAACAATGGAGTCAATTAGAGCATTCCAGGCATTGACCACTCTGTTGCTGAAGTCGTATTTTCTGCAATCGAGTTAGGAGTGGTTTGCCTTGAGTTTGTATCAATTGTTTGCTCATGTATTATTGTGGTTGAAGCTGAAGAAGTTGACAAGTAAGATGTTGTAGCAGACAATACTGTGTTTAGATTGGACTGCAGACTTCTTCAGATCCCGCTCCCACTGCAAATTAAGGGTGGAAAAGAGACCAAAAGAACTGTGGAAAGCAAGTCCTTGTCATTCTCCTTTAACTTGTTTGGGGATTTTGGTACATGTTTGGGGATTTTGGAGGGTTTTGAAACTGAGAATGAGAGAAGAGGATTCTGGGAAGCAGGCTACTTTTTTTTTTCCACTTTAAAGCTTCCTAATCTCCCCCAAAAGGGAAAGGGAAGAGGATGATCAGCAACAAGTTACAGTTGCAATTAGTGCATGGTTAAGAGATTTGAAAGACTGGTTAGGGTCTGTGTATTCACTAGAAGTTGCAAATGAATTGACGGCACATTATTAATTAACCAATCTTGCCCTAAATGATCATTTGCATTTTTAGGTTAATTTGAGTCCACTTCTACTGGAAAACTTTCTTAGAGCCCTCCAGAACTTTGGGAGCTGTCCTTCAATCTTTCAAATAATGTCTACCCAATTCAGTTTGATCTGGTCACACAAATAATAGGATAATCATATGATCAGTGCCAGACTTGAAAATGAAACACATGCTATTGGATGGATGGATGGTTGGTTGGATGGATGGTTGGATGAAGGGACGGATGGATGGATGGATGATGGGTTTGTTATCTCCATTCCAGCACTCTTCAATATTAAAAATTTCTTTGAGACTCCTCTAAAATATCTTGAAAGCTGATACCACGAAGATATCAACATTAAGACTGGCCTATTCTGAAAAACAAAAGAAAAAAAATCTGCTTAAAGGTTAATTAATTACTATCATCCATAAAGTCCACATAGATGTTCATGTTTTATTTTGAGATTCCACACATAATGGAGTAAGTAACATGCAAAGTACTGTTCTTTCATGTGGCACTGAAATTTTGCTGTTTTCTCACTCCTTTGTCTCATCCTAAACCAATATTTTGAAAATTCCCTTTGTAGTAGCACCTGCCCTCAGAACAGCACCCAGATGGCTTTGACCCTGTTAGCCTTTTGTAAGGCTCTGAAGACCTGGCTGTTTCCCCAGGCACTCAGGCCAGGAGGTTAGACAAGCTTTGGCTGGTGATGTGGTTTTTATGATTTGTGGGTTTACTGTTTTAACCTTGTGTGTCATGGGTTACATCCTGTTGTTGTTGCTTTAATCCTTGTACTATTGTGAGATGGGAAGTTATATAATTCATATAAACAAGCAAACATGTTGGTGTTTGTCTCAGTGTCTCAAAGAGACTACAAAGGAACAGAAAGTTGCAAATAATTTCAGAGTCATATCTAAAGCCATTAGATGTGTGAACTCCTTGCCACTTCATTTAAAAAAAAAAGATTTCTGGTGAAATGCTATCAAGTCCTTTACATCATTTTACCAATGTAACTCTATTATCAAAAGCAATATCTTTTGTCTTTGTTTTTTTAATGCTCCTGTAAAGATATATGTGTGTGTAAGGACATGCTATAATCTTCCAGATGTAATTTAATTCCAAATCTGTAAAATGTAGTTTACCAATGATCTAAAGAGCTGCAACTACACCACCCATGACTTTGGAGATAGTAGCTTAACCTAGGAACTCTAGGTGGATTCCCGCATTTGGGTCCCCTGAATAATCAAAGTAAATAAATGCAGAAACTGCAAAATAACCAAAACATTTTTCTTATGTTGATCAATCAAGAATGATTAGGATTAGCAAATTAAAAATTGCCTAGAATATCCTCTAACCTAATTAGATTGTGTTATTCCAGTTCTTTCTTTCTTTCTTCTTTTTCTTTCTTTCTTTCTCTTTCATTCATTCTTTCTCTTTCTTTCTCTCTCTCTTTCTCTCTCTTTCTTGCCTTCTTTCTCTCTCTCTCTCTCTTTCTTTCTTTCTCTCTTTCATTCATTCTTTCTCTTTCTCTCTCTTTCTTTCTCTTCCTCTTGCCTTCTTTCTCTTTCTTTCTTTCTTTTTCTTTCTTTCTCTCTCTCTTTCATTCATTCATTCATTCTTTCTCTTTCTTTCTTTCTCTCTCTCTCTCTCTTTCTTGCCTTCTTTCTCTCTCTTTCTCTCTCTCACTTTCTTTCTCTCTCTTGCCTTCTTTCTTTCTTTCTTTTTCTTTCTTTCTTTCTTTCTTTCCTTCTTTCTTTCTTCTTTCTTTCTTTCTAAGTGACAAAATATTTGCATCTCTAGCCAACTTTTATGGCAATTTTTTAAAGGATAATAAGAGGTTTTTAATATTAGGGCTGATTGCATTGATCATTTGTGCTCTCTGGGTAATAACAAAATTAATGAGTGAACTATATCAACCTGATTTTTCCACAAGAGGCTAATTAAGAATGCATGACATTCACATTTTTCTTTTTTGCTGCATTGAAAATGCTTGCTAGTAGAGGAGCCTCTCTCTCTCCCTTTCTCTCTCTGTGTGTGTGTGTGTCTCCCTCCCTCCCTCCCTCCCTCTCTGTCTATCTCTGTC
>JANHFM010007163.1:304705-324069 GCA_032468115.1 Grayia smithii
TCTTTTTTTTAATAGTAATTTTTATTGCAGTTTTTCCTTTACATATCTCTAATATATAGTTAACAGAACTGTGACATTGTTTATATATAAAATCAAAATTCCGTGCATTATTTACATCCTATATCTATATCCTATATATATATATATATATCCTATATCCTATATCTAATCACTCTATATCATTATATGTATTTCCATTTCTTATTTCCATTATCTATCCATGTGTACCATTTTTCCCATACTGCATAATATTCCGAATCATCTTTTTCCTTTAATTGTAATATAGGTTTATCCATTTCTGCGCAATCAAATATTTTTTGGATTACCAATCCCTCTGATGGTATTCTATTATTCTATTCTAAGTAACCATGGGCAGGCAAAACTAAATTGTAACATCCTCCCTCCCCATAGCATCTTATTATCAGACTGATTCTGAAGTGAGACGCAATAGAAGGGAATCTGAGACAGGCTGATTTTTCATTAGCTTTAATGGCAATGGCAGAGTGTCTGGCATTTCCAATATGCCAGCATTAAGTGACTAGACCACTGTCTATTAAAATAAGAGTTAAGAACTTCAATAGCTCTTCTGTATGAAGCTGTCAGCTATGGAAGATTCTGTGATGGTGACATTGATTTGTCCATTCCAATGGAGGGGCAGGGGGAAAGGAAGGAGTTTTGTGCACAGGGGAATGAGAGAAGAAATAGGTTTAATTAATCTTAAATGTCTTTGCACTCTGAGAATTGTAGACCTGGAAGAGTTCCTGTACTAACATGATTAGCAAATATTGACTTTTGAGTACAATAATAATGTGTCATCCGAAACCCTTGATAAGTAACTTAAGTACTTCCTTAGCTTGTGCCTTATTAAATTAGATGGGGTATATGGTTGAGACGCATTATACAAAGTCTCACAAATGAGAAATCCACCCTAAAGATTTTAACATTGATTAAAGGAGAGAAATGTTACAATCAAATGGAATTCGCAATGGCCACATTTTCATCCCTGTGATATTTAGGGTCAAACAACCAGTGACATATGTTTGGGTCTCACAGTCTTAAGATATTTGCAGAACAAATGCAGAGTTGAACTGAGTGGGAACAACTCTGTTTGCTTGCCTGTGTGACTTTTCAACTTACATACAAAGCAGACAGGGGGGACTTATTGATATAAGAACAAAAGTAATGTAAACACAATCTGAGCTCTACCACCACAGAAGTTTTGTAGTCAGCCTTGCTGTGTCATAAAGGGGCTAGGTAGTCTCTTCCAGACATGATAGCCCTCTGTATGAAGGGCTTTTGTTCCAAAGCACTTCTATTGTAGGAAGAGGCCACCCTGCTACTTTCCAAAAAGTTGTGATCTATAGTAAACGCTTGATAGCACAATGAATTGAAGGGAGTTAAAAGAGTTGTAACTCTCAACATTAGAAGAACCCTGTTGTTGCTTCTGACAGTATTTAACAGAGTCCTAATTCCAAATCAGATCTAAACTAAAATAAAAGTTTTAAAATGTGGAATGAGAAGAGGCTTTGAAAATGTTAATCATCCAGATTAGAGACTCACTGAAAAAAACCACAGGATAGTACCGTGATGATGAACCTATGGCATACGTGTCACAGTTGGCACGTATAGCATAATGGAGGGCATGCGCGCCAGCCAGCTGATTTTCGGGCCTTCTAGGCCCACTGAAAGTAAGGAAACAGACTGTTTCCTGCCTCCAGAGGGCCTTGGGGGTGGTGGGGAAGGCCTGTTTTTCTCTCTCCCCAAGTTCCAGAGCCTTTCTAGGAGCTTGGAGAAGGCAAAAATGGCCTCCCCACCCAGGACCTCCGAAGGCAGGAAATGACCCATTTGACAACTTCTGGTGGGACCAAGCTCCTAGAAAGGCTCTGGAGCTTGGGGAGAGAGAAAAATGGGTCATAAGCGTGCCAGGAGCATAGGGAAAGGGGAGCAGGTCATGTGCATGCACAGGGGCAGGGCGCATACACGAAACCCCCCCATTCCTGGCATGCAATGGCAAAAAAGTTCACCATCACTGGTATAGTATAACTCAGCATCATGAAATAATCTCTGATCAGGTCACCTAGATCACAGGCTGCTGTTTTATGGTCAGATATATTAGGTTCAGTTAGTATTTCCAAATTTCCATATATAAATAAATATGTGCTTAGTTCTAGCTATGATGAATGACATCTTGTTTTACATTGATTTCTCTGTAGCCTATATAACTTGATTTTAAACAATAAAAACCTATACAAACTGCTTTAAAACCTATTGTGGACTTGGAAGATGTAAATTTATGAAGTCCACTGGATGACTTTGTGCCAATCAGGCAACATCATAGATTGCTATCCTAAGGGGAGAATTAGGGAAGTCCAAAGGCCTGCCATCTTGAGCTTCCAGAGCATAAGTTCTTTATAAATACAATAAATAATAATTTAAAAATAATTATAGTTTACTCATTTGGCTCTTTTGGTAAAGTACTGAAAGGCAATGAATTAAAGTGAAGAGTTCTAGTCCTGGCTTAGGCATGAAAGCCAGCTGGAGAACTTTGGGACAGTCATACCTTCAGCCCTAGGAAGAAGGTCCTGGCAAACCACTTCTGAATATGTTGCCAAGAAAATTGTGTGGACTTGTTCCTGCAATCATTATGAGGCAGGACTGATTTGATGGTCTATAACAACAACTTCTGATTGAGTCATGTAATTCCTCTGCTGAACCATACTGAACCTACTCCTTGATTAATGTCATCTGCTGAATTGAACAAATATGGAAACCATACCCCAGTAGGGAAAGAATGTTGATTTTTATCATCTTTTTTCTTCAGACTTTCCCTCTTCCTACACATTCACAGTCTTATGAGGTGAGAGCCAAGTTAGAGACAAAAATAATAAATTAATGTGATTAATTGTTGTTATGAAAGCCAGTGTATATCAGCCTCTCTTTCTACCATCACCTTAACTTCCAAGGGAATTTTATAAGGATTCCTGAGTTGATAGATGTGAAGTGGAATATTTAACAGATCTAAATTTACTGCTATTTGTGCATCTGTCCCTAGGCATGCACACAATTTGTGTATTTCCAGCATATTGATAGATACTGAGAGCTGTAAAAAAAAAAAGTTCATTGTTCTAAGATGTAATGTAATATCACATCATATGTATCATATATTTGATAGTTGGAGGTTGGTCAATCTGAAACAGCAATGGATTTTCCATTAAACTTATCAGTAATTGCTTAATTTCCTGTGAGATAGATTTGGTTCCTAGAGATAAATTATTCCTTCGCTTTATCTGGTATTGGAGGGATCTTGCAATTTTTTTTTTTTTTAAAAAAGTGAATGCATGCAGAATTTGCTTTATCACTTAGCAAACTGTAGTGTTTACTGATCCTTTTGAAAGCAATGACATGCTCATTTTTGAGCAAGACAGTAATGGACTGAAGGACAAGGAAAATATCAAGTTGCATCAGTAATAAAATGGACATACATTTGGAGATGAAGACTGATCCAAGATGAAATGTCTGGCACTTGTTTGGCCTCTTCTCAGTTTCCTGATCAACTGATCTAGACACAGTGCTGAGCTCATTTCATCTAAACCCATATGCTCCTCTTTCTGATATTGTGCCCAGATAATATCCTAAATGAGGATTGGCTGCTAAATCAATCAGTTGAGCTTGATAGGACAACAGCAGTATGGATCCAATTGGGAAAGTTCTAAAAGGTGATGCCTATTTGATGGATATCTGTAAGATTTTACTATAGTTTATATTAACGTGTAGTCTTTATATTTTGTTCAGTAAGTATCATGAATTTCACAGAATAACTGTGGTACACATTCATTATTTGTGACATTCTGACAGATGCAATCAATCAATAGATTATGGATGATGGCCGTATAATTTTAGTTTTATGGAAGGCTAACCAACACAGATTGTCAGGAGCTTTTGAAGTTAATGCACAGAAGGAAATCTTTGTCACACTTGTGTGCCTGTGGATATAGGCAAGCATCATTCATTCAGCTCCCTTCATAAGGTTTAACTTAAAAATGTGTACGCTAAGTCAAGAGTTAAAAGATGTGATCTTCTTTTCACTGAAAACTGACAGATCTTATGGTATTGATTAGTTTTCCAATAGTTTTGCAGCCTGGACATCATAGCTATAGGAGACTTTGGAATGGAAGGAAAAGAAATGAAGGCTGCATGGCTGGGAAGGGGGAGAAGAGAACTTCAAATGTCATCAAAGCAAATGGTCTGTGAATGTTTCTTCAAAGCTACTCATTAGTTGGCAAGATATCTTGCCACAAAGGTTGTAAAGAGCTTTTCCTGGAGGGGAAGGTATGACAAAATGCACTTCTTGGCAAGACACTTTCAGCTTAAATTGCAGGCCACATTAATTCTTGCTTGAAACATGAAATTAATTAGAGGTTTAACATCTTTTGTGAATTTTTGCCAGAATTACTTGGATAGTCCATTTCCACCCCTCCTTTTTATACATTTTGCCAGGAATAGACCTCAGGCCTTTTCTGTACTCTAATGAAATTACAAATTGACTTGAATTCCAATGATGCTTGGCTAAAATGAAGAAAATTAAAGATGACTTGGTTACAAGGTGATGTATCAGCTGATTATTGCTAAAAAGAGCTTCCCAACTCATCATTGACAGAATAGATCAAGAACAGAGGTTCACTGCCTCATTGGATGTGGGAATCCTGCCAATGACTTGGAATCTACTTCTGATCTCATTTGTCTTTCCAGTCAAGTAACTGCCATAAGTAGAGTTGTAGTAGGATTCAGATGAATGTCACATGAAAAGAGCAGAATTTTGAATTTACATTCAACTTGTGCTAAATAATGGAGTTTTGTTCTGACAAGTGCAAATACACAACACATTTCTTCTTAAATCAACATTCTAATTTTTCATATGCCTGTTGTACATCATGCAGTATAAGTACCTCTTTCAGAAATCTATAGGATTTCTACCAATCTAATTGCTTTTTTATTCTTTTAATTAAGAAAATGTTAATTAAGAAGCTCTCGAGTTAAAAAATAAAGCATTACCCTTATTTTCAAAATTACCTTTGAATCCCACATTGATGGGATTCACTGATGTTATTTGAAGATAAAAATGGTAGCCCAGGGATTTGAATGTATCCCCAACTGCTCCAAAACAAAGGCAAGTTGGAAATAGTAACAATTTTGGGAAACTAGAAGAAGTATTAGACAGACTTTTTATAAATAAGTGCATTGTTACTTGCCATACTAAGCAAAGCATCCATTTGTGAGAAAAACCCTAACCCTAACCCTTCCAGGATGCATTTAGAATTCCAAATGTATCATAAATCTGTTTATTATGTGAAAAGTTAGTAGTTCATTTCTTTTAACACACATACACAGAAAAAGAGGGAGAACTTCTGGTATATTTTCTTTTATTTCTTTAATAAGCTTTGATGATGGGAAGACATTTGCTTAAATCATTTTGGGTAACTGGTAATTAGCTTTTCTCTCTGTCTTATGGCAAGGTGGTTTCCACTTCTGCAGTCTCTGAACAATTGGCAGCTAATTTGAGAGAAGCAGCAGAAATCTCTCATCTGCTGTTCTTTCCCTGACCAATGCATTAGGCAGGTCAATCACTCATATTTCACAATATCTTCTGTCTATTTATTACATTAATTACATCCAGTGGTGGGATTCAGCCAGTTCACACCTATTCGGGAGAACCAGTAGTTAACTTTCTAAGCAGTTCGGAGAGCCGGTTGTTGGAAGAAATCTTATTTTGTTTTTTCCCACTTTACAGGGCTAATCCTGTAAAGAAGGCAGGAAGGAAACATTCTGGTATTGTTTCTAGCCTAAACTTTATTGCCCTGCTTACAGAAACTGCCTCTCTGGCTAACCCTTATTACATTGTAACAGCTAAGGTGAAGTGCCCATCAACCTGAGTGATGTTCAGTTGGCCACGCCCACACGGTCACATGACCACCAAACCAAACCTAACCAGCTGGTCATTAGGGTACAGAACCAGTTGTTACATTATTTGAATCCCATCATTGATTACATCTACCTTTCCTCTAGGAACTCAAAGGATTTTTTTCATCCCCATAGAACAAATCTATGAAATAGTTTGGACTGAAAGAGAGAGACTGTTCCAAAGACTGTCATTGATTACCCAGGTCTCCTCTTTCCAAGTCCTACAGTTACTCAGTGTCCTCCTAGCCTTCCTCAGTCTCAAGTGGCAGAGGGTGTGAAAATCGGGCTACACAGCCCTTGAGCAAGTGGCAGCAGGAGGCAGCAGGTTTTGTATCAGATAAGAATCTTATAAGGTGATAAGAATAAGGACAGGTTCCCAAAAACTGCTTGTCTGGCCAGACCTTTCAAAATATTGCCCAACTATCTAATACTCAAAGGGACATGGTGGCTCAGTGGTTAAGATGCTGAGCTTGAGCATGTAAAAAATGCAAGTAGAAAAATAGGGACCACTTTTGGTGGGAAGATAACAGCGTTCCATGCACCTTTGGCATTTAGTCATGCCGGCCACATGACCACAGAGATGTCTTCGGACAGCGCTGGCTCTTCAGCTTTGAAACTGAGATGAGCACCGGCCCCTAGAGTTGGGAACATCTATTTTTTATTTATTTATTTCAATTTCTATCTAGCACATATGTGCAAGGGGAACCTTTACCTTTATCTAATACTCACAACTTTTTTGAACTTTATGTGAATATTTCATAATTTCTTTTCTACTGGAGAAAAAAAAAATCACTGTAGTAATTTCTACTAAATTATTCTAATTCAAATCTGGCTCAACGACTAGAAGAAAAGCCCAAACAAAATAACACCATGGTTCCTTTTGGGGAATTCCCATAATACAATTGGATTTCATCCAAAAGGATATTCTGCTTTACACTTTGGTTTCCCTGAGGTCACCAAGACCAAGAGTGGGAAGGAAGTGAAATTTCCAAAGAAGCTTTTAACAACTTTGGGAATAACAAAAAACCAGCATATATTCATCCCATTTCCCCACAACACCTTTATTTACTACAGTCGTCCTTTTAAAACTAAGATGGTTTTGAGGGGATATCTTCTGTGTCACTTCCCTTAAATCAGATTGTTTCAGGGCTGTTTTTGTGTAGATGCAGCTTAAAAGATGCAGTTAGTATCAAGCGACATTGTAAATAGTAGTTTATTGCATTGTATACGTCCTGCAAGGCATTCTGAAAACATGACTAATAAGTGGTAATGGGTTAATTAGTTAGTCCATTGTCTAATAAAATCATGTTTGCCATTAGATGGGTTATTAATAATCATATATTATTCACATGTCCATGAGTTCCTCATTTTCTTGACCATACACTGTTTTTACTATTAAGCCCTTGAGAGGTCTTAAAGTGAATGTGATAGCAATATTCAAACATCTGAAAAATTGACATGCAAAAGAGAGACTTATTTTCTTTTGTTCCAAAGAAGTAACAGATTAAAACTATTACGGAGGATCTCCATCATCAGGAGGAAGTTGATAAACTGCCAGAGGATATGATAGATTCTCTTTTGTTAGAGATGCTAACTGATGACCAAGTAGCTCTGCCAAAGATGCTTGGGTGGATCCTGCACTGATCAAAGGACAGAACAATATGACCTCTTTGGTGATTTTATGATTCCTTTACTTTTCTTACAAAAATCATTTTCGAGATATAGCTTTTTTTGGTAATTTAGGGTTGTCCCATTTTCTAATATTCCTACAAGAAAGCAGAAGCTCAACTTTTTTGCATACTCTTTTAATATGGGAGCATAGCTTTAATAGTCCTCCCTAGTGACTGTTAGTGACCTTCTAGACATCCTGCAATTCATTTCCCATCATTCCTAGCTACCATGACAGGGAATTTTGGAAGCTGAAGATCAATATACTATGTCTGCAGTGCTGTAGTTGATAGAGATTGAAAAAGTTATACTGCACCTTTCTATTGCAGGCACAACCCCAAGTAATACTGTTAACAACTAAAATAAATGTTGAGCCAGATTCAATTCCTGGTGACTTATTTGGTTTATCCATGCAGTTTCCTTGGTATAATAAAATGTCTAGTTCCTTATTTGTTTGCTTTTGTTTCCCAGTTCAGTCTACAAACCTAGAATTTTCTAGTGATCCTTCCACTTATTAACCAAGACTGACCCAATGTACCTTTGGCTAATGTTGGCCACCTCCATCTATCATGATCACTGGATTAATCTAAGCTTGTGCCCCTTCGGATCAGCGGTTCTCAACCTGTGGGTCATGACCTTTTGGGGGGTCAAACAACCCTTTCACAGGGGCCGCCTAAGTGGGGAGTAGGGGAAGGGGGTTGAGGGGCAAGCAGGTTAGCGGTGAGGGGTGGGAAGGAGGTGAGAGAAGGGTGGGCTGCCTATATCTCTGCTCCCGCAACCCCAGCTCTTCTGTTATTGTTGCTTCTTCCCAAGGCAGCCGGGATTCGGGCTTCCCATGAACAGTTGAGCACCGAGCGAACTGTTAAGACAGAGAGGACTGGATGGTGACTTGGGGAAAGAGATCTTGCAGAGTTTTTGGAGCCATTTCCCAGGCGACCTGTTTCTGTGCAGTTAACCCATAAGGTGGTTTCCTTTGGGCGATGCGCTACTTTTAGCCCTGCTGGTTGGATGGCACGTGTGCGAATAACAAGAAGTGGAGATGGCTTCTTGTGAGCTCTGGGGCAGACAGAAAACAAGCCACCAGATGGATTTGCCTCTGGAAAGGGCAGTAAAGAAGCCTGGGCCCAGCACGAAAATCCCAAGAATGGGCTTTTCTTATCTTCTACCACAGCAGAGAATATTGATACCAGATATTTACATTACGATTCATAATAGTAGTAAAATTACAGTCATGAAATAGCAACAAAAATAATTTTATGGTTGGGGGTCACCACAACATGAGGAACTGTATTAAAGGATCGTGGCACTAGGAAGGTTGAGAACCACTGTTCTAGTGGTTAAGGCACCAGGCTAGAAAATAGGGGACTGTCGATTCAAATTCTACCTTAGCCATGAAAGCCAGCTGGATAACATTGGGCTGGTCACACTCTCTTTCAGCCCAATCCACCTCACAGGGTTGTTGTGGGAAAAATAGGATGAGAAAGTTGTGTTGAATATATTCACCTTGAATTATTTGTAAAAAAATAATAAAGGCAGGATATAAATAAATAAAAATAAATAAAGGTGTCACAGGCTATAACCAGCTCTTTGGTTATCTCCAAGAGGGTATCCAGCACAGCTATTTTAAGATGTGAATAACATTCTTCTCCTGGTGAGATATTTATTTAATTTACATTTTAAACCCACCTAGATGTTTATTCATTAAAAAAATGCCATTTTTGTTTCAGTTCAGTTGCGTTTAATATCCTTTTGTCAATAAGTAGTATGCATTTAAAAAAAATAAAAAGAGAAGCAGACTTATTAAGTACCATTAGTTGGTAGGAATTTATTACCACAACATGTCTCTTATTGACGACTACTCACTTGTTACAAGTCTCTATGATTCTATATATGTGTATCCATTCATTTTAGGAATAGCATCTTATTATTATGTTAAAAGGATGGGGGAATTCTCCAAAAGTATATTTGAGAGGGAGATAAAAAGGAAATAGTCTACCATTAGGCTAGCTGTGACTAAACCTACATAACTAAGTTAGCATGAAGAATTTCTACAGCATAAACATATATTTTTAATAAATATAACATTGCTTTCATTAGGAGAAATCAACTTGTGATGAATTATAATTCTTATAATTGTTGAGGATTGGTCATATGGTTAGGGTTTAATGGGAACTGAAGTTTAATTAAGCAGATCAATGCAATAGATAGCAAGTCATATATACAACTTACACATAAATTGGAATTTAACTTTTTTATTTGTTTATGGAAGTATAAAATACAAAGAAAAAAGACATGGAAAAGCAACAGGAAATGAAAAAGAGGAGGTATAGTGTAATGGGATAAAAAAAAAGAAAAAGGTATCAACTTCCAACTTTTTAGCACAGTCAAAGGTAACAACATTACAACCACATTTTTTTGCTTTTACACAGCAGTATGTACAAGCCAATTCTATAACAATAAGCCTAGTTTTTAAAAAATAGAATCAGAGTTTCAATTTTTTTCTCATTGCAAACACAAAATCCAGAAGCAATGTACACAAAAATTAATGTATATTAAGCTATGTGATAACCTGGTGCAGCTAACAATGGGAGAAACTGAATCACAGTAGGGATTGGTAAAGTCATTATTTTGAGGGTTATTTAATATGCAGAGAGGGCTGAGTACAAATAGGAAGACTCCCCCTTTTGAAGAAACTGTGGCTTTCTATACCAAGAACAAACAATTATTAGAGCAAGGATATATAGATATATAGATATAGATATGAACTATTGTTAAAGTAATTCATTTGAAATTAGTTCAAGAACTAAAGAAGGTCCTCTACTTCTCCTACTACTACTCCAAAATTGTTAACTCCTCAATGTAGGCAACAGCAAAAACTGCTGTTGAAACACAGCCAAAAAACAGCATGGAATGTCTTTAGATTCTTCTAAACAATTTGTGCCAGATGTAGATGGGGCACATTGGAGCAGGGTTGTGCACTCTAAAATGTCAAAACCTTCTAACAAGCTGATCAAGATTAGAAACAACTTTGGCAGCACTGGGCCAATAAGTAGCTCTGAGAATATTTTTTGTAAAAGAAGATTTTTGGGAAAGTTTATTGTTTGAGAGGTTAAGACTTGATGGATCAATCAAGGCATACAGTACTTTACAGAGGCAGTAGGATAAGCCACTTTGTCATAAATGTCAAAACAATCTTTACTGAAATAGGAGCTGAACGGAATTCATGATTGAATAATTTTTATAAACAGTAAGGTTGAAGAACTGTTCCTGCTGACCCCAACACATTTTCATAAAGACAATTATTTTCCCTCATAATAGAATGATATTCCTATAACGATCAATTAATCTCTCAAGAATGTACAAATATTGATAAACTCGATCAATCTATCAGCTTATTTTAGATAGGTGGCAAAATGAAAGAACTAAATTCTTGCACTTCCCAAAATGGTCTAAATCAGAGAATTGAGTACAGGATGAATCATAGCATAATCTTCCAAATAGGTTTAAAAAAGGAAATCTAATACAGACATAAACCTTATAAGCTGCAGCATAGCATTAGTGCCATCTTCTCCTCCAAAATTTACTGAAGAAGATGATGAAAGTAGGAGGTCTCATCTTAAACAAGTGTGACTTTTGAGTTTAAATAAATGAAAGATTACTTAGGCTTAGCTTGTGATACCTGTTGATATACTGCAGCCAGAAGTGATAAAAATGAAAGAAAATGAAAGCAATCATTTCTTGCTGAAAGCAATACAGAAAAAAAAATGTGATTGCTATGGTTATGTTGTAGAAAAGGTAAACAAATAACACGCAAGCACAATTGCACATGAGCAACATAAACATTCTGGGGACCTTCTGATGCTTTTATTGAAATTACCTTGCACGAGTTCATGGATTTTCAGTTAAGGCCCATCAAATTCCCATCAATTTCCACCTGCCTGCCTCATGGGAATAGGAATGGACTCCTCAAATGTTTATTGTGAAGATGTTTAGAATTTAGAAAAAGAACAGAAAAAAAGGTTATTTCTATGAGTGGCTTACAAAAATTTCCACAAGTGTCTGGTAAATATATTCTTTTCTGGTACATAAGAGTTGGTAGTTCCTTGAGGTGTTGTTTATGGCTTTATTGCTGCAGTGTTGATCTTAGTGTTAATCTCTGCTTGTCTGGGTGTTGATTGCTGGCCAGGAAGTGTTTTGGTCTTTTTATTTCCTTTTTAGCCTTTTGATTGTCTCATTAGACTGGTATTAGATGTTGTTTATCTCTATGTGCCGGTTGATGGCTGATTTGTCTGAGTGCCAGGCTTCCAGGAATTCTCTAGCATTTTTGAACCAAAACACATCCTGGCCAGCAGTCAATACCCAGATAAGCAGAGAATAACACCAAGATTAATACTAGACCAACAATCAAGCAGTAAACAATACCCAATCAAGGAACTACTAACTCAGACAATCGAACAGCAAAGAACAGCCTAATCAAGGGACCACAAAGAACGTTCCCACAAACACTGACAAGGCAAGCCACTTGGTATAAAGAGAGCAAACCCAACTTTGCTTTAGTATTGATGCTGTTGCCTAGTTGGATAATGAAAGATTTGCAAGAAAACAATCAAGCTCAGAGAGCATTAAAGACCCCACAGTTCAACCCTGAGTTACAAATATTCTCTTCTATTGATGTAACACTAGTGTGGGGCAACCCTCCCATTTTTAGTCAGGAAACTTCCATTTTTGATAAAGGAGATTTTAATGTTCCTGATTTATGTCTATAAGGTAAGGTGTATGTGTGTGTGTGGGGTATGTATATACCCCCCCACAATGTATATATTACATTGATGAATTATATGTTTTACTCACTGAAAAATTGTTTTATGAACTATTTTGGCCCTCATTAAGTTGATAAGTCCTTCTGACTATATTAGCTACTATGGAAATATGGTCCACTTATTCTTTTCTTAATTTGATGGAAACATCCTTATTTGAAAATATTAAGAAATTCTTTTGTTGGAGAACTTTTTGTTAGTAAGAGTGAAGTTCATACCTTAGATCACTTCAACAGAATTTTGATTTTTTTTTTTAAGTTGCAAGGTACATATCATTTATCAAATGCAGAGTGTAGTTTTTTATAGATGATTTATAAATGGGTTTTGAAATTTATTAAGTGAAATGTCAAGGAAACATTAAATACCGGACTGAAGCATAATATCAACGGAAGAGTATTTTGACATTTGTAAGGGATCTTTCTATAAATTTAAAAAAATGATTTCATTCAATTAAAGTGAGAAATCAAGATAAATTTATGAATTCTAATTTTCAGAGAGAGCCAGTTTGGTATAGTGGTTAAGGCACTGATGGACTGTCTGCTAAAATAAAGCCAGGTCATGGCACACACTTGAAAGTAAATCAAGAAGCCTGTAATTGTGGAGTCTGTCTGGCAAGAAGAAAGAATGCTTATCCACAGGATATATGCACGTGTAAAGCTTGTAACAATTCTGGGCAGTTAGAAAGCTGATAAAAGTAACAAGAGTTAGGCAACTTGTACACCTCAGCTAAAAGTTAGGAATAGAGATGGCCTGCAGCAAATAAAATGTGTATTAGATAACTCCTGGGGCATTCATTAGCCAAAGCTTAGGAATAGGGACAGCTAGAGACCAATAGAACTGTTGAGTCCTCGCTGTCATGACTGACAGGCGATTGCCAGGTGCCCAAAATTCTATCGCCACGTATGTCTCGCTGGACAGAGTTTTTGGCAGCTTATTCTTATAAATTACAATAGAGACCAGGGAGGGATTTGGGTCACGCTGATGACCTTAGTCATTGTCCCCTTCCTTCCCCTGTAACCAACCCCACTCCATCTCTTTCTGTCCTCTTAGTGGAGGAACTGCAGTTTCTCATCTCAGCAACAGAAATAAAAGATCTTTCAGCTTCTGACCCTCTTTTATCACAGGTTCTAGACTGGGTGCGAAGAGGGTGGCCTCATAGGCCGGTAACAGCAGAATTACAGCCTTATCTCTGCAGACAGCATGAGTGGTCTGCACAAAAGGGATGTTTGCTATGGGACCATAGGGTAGTAATTCCCCCTGAATTAAGGTCAAGAGTGCTGACTAACCTTCACGATGCCCATCCTGGCATCGTACGAATGAAAGCCCTGGCCCGAAGTTATGTTTGGTGGCCCAGGATGGACCAAGAGATAGAGGACTGGGTGGCATGATGTCCGAACTGCCAGCAATCCAGGGTAGCCCCCCCCCACAGCACCCCCTGTTCGGGAGTGGGAAACACCCAGGGCTCCATGGGCCAGAGTCCATGTAGACTTCACTGGCCCTTTTAGAGGGCAGACATTTCTTATTCTGGTCGACGCATATTCTAAATGGGTCGAGCTAGCCTTCATGCCATCTATGACTGTTACAGCTCTTACCAAGATTCTTGAGACACTGTTTGTGACCCATGGGTTACCAGATATCTTAGTGAGTGATAATGGCCCTCAATTTACAGTGGCACCTTTCCAGCTGTTGTTGGCACAGAGGGGTATTCGCCACGCACCCACAACACCTTTCCACCCGGCCGCTAATGGTCTGGTGGATCGGGCTGTGAGGTCGGCCAAAGAAGCATTAGCCCGTTTGGGACCCACTAATTGTCATCATAACATCTGCCAGTACCTCCTGGCACAACACTCTACCCCATGCACAGTGCCTAAGTGAAGCCCCGCTGAACTGCTTATGGGACGACGCTTATGGACTATCTTAGACTGATTACACTCCAGCTATGACACCGGACCTATTAGAGACCAACATACCTTGGGTGGGTCATTTACCATGGGGGAAAGGGTGTTTGCACAGAACTTCGGGAGTACAACCAGATGGCTATCAGGGCATATAACTCAATTAATGGGACCCTATTTTATAGGATCCAGCTTGACGATGGATGAGTCTGGCACTGCCATGTAAATTGGCAAAACATGTAAATTGGTGGAACGTTTCAATAGAGTCTGCTCCCATAGCAGAACAAGTCCATCTTCCACAACCTGAGTAAATAGTTCGAGAAAGCCTGCAAGCCACGCCAAATAGCCTACAGACACCACAGACCGAGTCCAGTTCATTGCCAGATGTACCAATCAAGTCAGGTTCCCCTGTCATCTCAAGATCTCCCCCCAGACCAGCCGCACCAGCACCAGTGATTCCTGGGTCCACACCGCTTGTACCATCTTCTCCTGAACATCGTCCAGCATTAAGATGATCAGGGCGAAGTAGACATTGGCCTACATATTTGGTGGACTATGAGTGTGCCTTCCAGGTGGTAAGAGGTGTTGAGTCCTCGCTGTGACGACGGGACAGCGCTTCAGAGCACTGATTGGCTACAACGCGGCTACAAAAGAGCGGCAAATTGTCAGCTGCTGATTGGTTCAGCTGTCTGACAGCTCCCCTATTTAAGCAGCTGTCAGATAGCAACAGTTTATCTTTGTGTTAAGCCGTTCTGAGTTGCCTGTTAACATTTTAATAAAGAGCTGTTTGTTAGCAGCCAAGCCTCTGTGAGTTTGTCAACCTCATTCTCCGTACAGAGCAAGAACAAATTGTAGAATTATTATTAAAATTTATTAGATGATATTTCTTGTTATCCCACCTTGTCCTGCCTTCTCCTTTAGTGAAAATGTATAAAGCTTTCTTAATCCTTTGTTTTTGGCTCCCTTGGCATTTTGGCATTTACCCCAATAAAAAGCAATTAAAACCTGCACCTCATGTCTGGCACCCTTCACTGGCCTTGGCACCAGGGTCAGACCTGAATTGTGGACAACAGCACCAAACTAAAAATTATGGAATTGTGAATTCTAGTCCCATCTTAGGCCTTATATCAGCTGGGTGGCCTTGAGCCAGTCCCTCTCTCTCAGCCCTAGAAGCAGGCAGTGGCAAACTGCTTCTGAAATGCTGCCAAGAAACCACAGGGAATTGTTCAGGCAGTTGCCAGGAGTCCATACTGACTTACACACACACACACATGTTGTCAAAGATGTGGTACTCAAATGTAATATTGTATCACAGTGACTCCCTTTAGAACTTCAGTTATTTTACGTTATTGACTTTTCTCTGGAAGTCTCATTGGTTATTGTAGAGATATATGTTCTTTTCAGTTATATACCAGAGTCTGAAAGCTAACAAAACAACAGGAATGGATTTTTCATGCTTTTATGGTCTCAAATAGACTATTACACAATTCAAAAGATAGTCGCTCTTCATCAGTTATACAATGGGCTGAAGAGCTCATCTCCCTATCTATATTTGAACAAGCAGTTTATCACAAGGAGTCTCATTTGGAAAACTGTTTAAAAATCTGAACTGCATACCCTAATTCAGATGTTTAATTTACCTTGTCTCCATATTTTAAGTGAACTGACATATGAATAATTTAATTGTAAAACATGACATGAATATATATGCCTAGTTTTTGTTTGTTTTTTGTTTAGCACATAAGAGATGTATGCATTGTTCTTTTTCTTGTTCAGTCAGCAGCTTGTGTGAAAAAAAAATATGTACACTCTTTGCTTTGAAACTAAAACAGGGAAAATCTTTGAAGTAGGAAAAGCAGTTCAGTTGAGTTGTGGCCTACAACAAATCTGTTGACCTCTGGTAAATTGTCTAACAGGATAATCTGTTATGATATATGATGGAAAAAGAAAGGATGTCTTCCTTACTATGTGAATAGGTAGCACCTGTATTTATCTATATTTAAATTCATATTTAAGAGCTATGGTTGGTGCAGTGGTTAGAATGCTGACTCAGCCCACAGCCTGGAGTTTGATTCTGACTGGCTTAAGGTTGAATCAGCCTTCCACCCTTCTTAGGTCACTAAAAAGAGGACCTAGATTGTTGGGAGCTATATGCTGACATTGTAAATTGCCCAGATAGTGCTGTAAAATACTACAGAGCTGTATATATGTCTAAGTGCTATTGCTATTATCTCATTCAAATTTCTTGATAATTTAGTACAAATGCTACTGTCACTGCTCTTCCAATACTATTAGTATGAATAACATATCAACTCACTATGATTTCTTCAGGATAATGCTTTGTCCTTCTAAGTACTATTAAAATTTGTTATCTCCAAAAAGCTTTGATTGAGAGTGGAGTGCAGTGAAGGCTTGATTGCAATAATAACCCTGGAGGGCAACTATGCCCATAATTACTGACTCTCCCCTCTCCCCTGCCACCACGGAATTTTATGTAAATGCCTTTTGCTTTTCATTTTTACCATGCAACATTGTCAAGTACTGCAAGGAGGACAAAACTGTGCTAAGTCAAAAACTGAAGTAAAGCAAGATTCACTGTACTCTATGTAAATGGAAATTTGCTCTGTCTCGTAATCTGAAGTTAAGATGAATCTTTCACTTGTTCTATTTTCCAGAGTAAGGTAATCTGTAAATGAAATATAACATTTTTTAAAAAATTAAAAATTGTAATAAAAAAATCAAATTCATCTTATATATAAGGAGTTCTATAATAAAATCTGAGAATAGACAAGTCTTTTAGTAGTGCTTCCCAAACCAGGGTGAAAATAACCCAAATTGGGTTAAAGTGGGGTTTTTTTTCCCTTTGGGTAATGCCACACAAACTATACTCAACCACAACAGGGACATTTAAATAAGGGCTTTTCAGTCAGTACTTTTGGGTAAGGAAGGAAAAAGTTTGTGAAGCTCTGATCTAGAAAATACTTAAAAGATGCAGGACATGAAGTAACATTTAGGAGAAAGACTATCCAAGAATAACTTTGATGGTAAGAAGGTACAGATCCATTCTGGGAGGTATGTTATTTACAAGCTTAATATGATGAGGTATTGCAATTTTATTAAATATTTATACTTGAAGAGTAATTGCTTTCACTTGAGCTTGACTATTTCAGAGATATGAATGCAAATATGGAAAGCATAGATGATTAAATTTGAAACATTTTAATTTTTCTATACTTTTAAGTTATATTTCTGACCATCTAAAAATCAAAACAAGCATAGCTGATCATGATGATATATCCTGCATTACTCTATACTGAAATCCTGAATGCCACATACAGGAGCCAGTAATTCTCAGGCAAGAGAGAACTGTTGCATCAGTGTGATTCACGGGACTCCCAAGATCAACATGTGAATAGTCATTGAGACAAAAAAAAAAAAAAAAGACTCAAACATTAACCCTGGAGCATAGCCTTCTTATAAAGCACTGACTTCCACTCATCCCAGAGGGCATATTTTCCACAAAGACTTTCAGATTATTCATGTTTCATTAGAAGAAGCAGAAACTACCACAACTGACCAAAAGTGCTAACCCAATGTGCACAAGACGTTGATCTCTTCCTCTTCTTAGCAATAGCAATAGCATT
This sequence comes from Grayia smithii, assembly GCA_032468115.1. NCBI lineage: Eukaryota > Metazoa > Chordata > Lepidosauria > Squamata > Grayiidae > Grayia > Grayia smithii. Next base: position 322,688 of record JANHFM010007163.1, read on the forward strand.
TAGACTTATATACCGCTTCATCACGCTTTACAGCCCTCTCTAAGCAGTTTACAGAGTCAGCATATTGCCCCCAATCATCTGGGTCCTCATTTTACCCACCTCGGAAGGATGGAAGGCTGAGTCAACCTTGAGCCTGGTGAGATTCTATCTGCCAAACTGCTGGCAGCTGGTGATCAGCAGAAGTAGTTTGCAGTACTGCACTCTAACCACTGTGCCACCGCGGCTCATTTGCCATCCTTTTAGTAATGGACCCCAAAAAATTAATTCCAACGGTAACTAACAGGCATTTTTTGTTTGGAGATTATGCACTAGACAGAATGACTGGAAAAATGGACTTTACTGGTCTTTCAATTTATATCGTATTCTGACATCCGTTTCTGGCTGCAACATTCCAAAACCATATCTCTCCGTGTCAAAGCCTGGTATCTTCTTAGCAGGATCTAGCAGTTCCAAATCAAAACAGTTTAAGAGGTGGAAAATACATCTGTAAATAGGAGAAATCAAAAACAAATCAGTATATAGCCAATGATATTGACTTTGCATTTTTTGTGTGCTTTAATATCAAGAAGTAGAAATACCTAGCCTCAACCAAAAAAGAAGGGATATTTAAACAGATATTACAATGGTAAAACTAGGCTGTACAGCATGCAAATTTGCACTGTGAGTCCTTATCCCATTAAACGTAACTTATGCAGCTGATCTTATGCAGCTTTGCTCATAATAATGTGTGGCTCTATTGGATATTTCTAAAAGACATTGGTGGCCGGAGGTGTGGTTCTTAACAAATTTACCCAGCAGTAAGATCCAGAAAAACTTATTTTTTACAAACTATGGCTTATAGTCACTTCAGACCCACAAAAGCAGGCACAACAAATCCTCAGTATGTATGGGTTGAGCTATTTGTAGGCAATCAGCGTAAGCTCTCTAAATGGATCAGGAAATGAATCCTTGAAATTTTGCTAAGGCAAAATTGAACAACAGACCAACTACCAAACTGAGGACAGGCTATTACTAATTAACAGTGAATAGTAATCTACTCTGGGGTATATAAGGAAACTAATGTCTGCTGCCTGCTTTGAATTGCAAAGTAACACCAGACATGCATGTAAAACAGAACTTGTGATTGACATTCATCTTGTCTCCTTTCAGTCTGATGGATCACATGATGTAAATTTTATTTATGTGCCCATTTCATGAGAAGTTACTTTGGGTAACCAGAGTACAGTGACTCTGGAACTAATAGATGGAGTAATCTCAGATGGAGTATCATCTGAGTTCTAAAATGGATTTAATCGGGGGGGGGGGCATCAAAAAAATTAGCAAGGGGTTATCTGCTCGGTTGCTGGGTGGGCGTGGCCATGTCAGCCTCCTGCACCAAGGTC